>JANHGO010006143.1:0-21876 GCA_024606505.1 Aquila spilogaster
GATCCTTTGGCCAGCCAGGTCCTACATTTTCTTCTCTTCCGTCAGGGGTAAGAGTGAGTACCTACGCAAATTGATCTCCGTGTTGAGATTCTTGTAGGAGCCACTTCTGCTTACTGGAATTAAAACCATGAAGGCTTCCTTTTAGACAATAATCTGAATATTCAGTCTGTTATTTTGACTTCCTTGCAGCTCTTTTATGCTTTTAATTTTGGCCAAATCAGAACTTGATTGTAGTTTTTTATTCCAGTGCTAAAAGTTGTTTGCTTGTCAGATTTGGGAAGGGGCGTAAATGGTTCTGTGTGTATCTCACTGACTTTTTTTCCCATTTTCTGAGTCTTTTCGACCCAGGAAGGTCAGCTTCAGCTTGGAATGAAGATTTGGATTAGTTTTTACTTACTCTGAGTACTGATCCCAGCAAGCAGCTTTCCATCTCTCCAGTTACTTATTTGTAGCAATTGCTCTCTGCCTCTCCCATGCTGGGGTCCTTCTCCCAGGTAGCAATAGTGGCAAAGGTAGTGGCTGCAGCTTCGCTAACCATTACTCGCCTGGAGGTCCCAGATCAATTTGTTATACTGGACTAACTTTTTCTTAGTTTATTTTAGTGTACTATTTACATCATCTGCTGCCACTGGTAGCCTTTCAGCAAGTTTGCTTTGGTGTACAGCCTTCCATAGTTTAGGTTTATTAGCCCCCCCCCCAGCATTCAACACAGGTCCCCAGTTGTAATGCTCTAATGCGCACTTGAATTCCTAGTCCAATAATCAAAAAATGCCAGAAAAAAAAGGATAACGTTAAAAGTGGTTCTTGCACTGACAAAGGAGAAAGATTTTAAAAGGAAATAAAACCCAAGGAAAAAAAAAGGCAAATAAAAGCAAATTATATACATACTGGACATACAAAGTTGTAGGGTTAAAATGAAGCTCAACATATATCAGAAAGCTATGATTAAAGCTGGAGACATCAAGGACTCATGTTAGGGTGTTCACGGAATGGCAGCAGTAATCCAGGGGTTCAACTTTTCATCTTGTTGGCTTTTGTGTATATATCCTGATGTGGTCTCAGACACTCTGGTAAGCCAGGCTGAGTTGTGTCCCTGTGCCACTCCAGTTCGCATCAGGCATTGCTCACAGAAACGTCACCCAGATTTGTTTAATCCAACCAACTTTCTACTGTGTGGTTGTGCTGTGCAAGAGGTTATTTGAAGGGGTTTTAGCTTCTGCCTGTCACAGACACTGTGTGTGCAGAGGAGCAAAGAGCAGAGCTGTTCATGACAGCTGCCTCCAAGGTCAGAGGTGGAGTAGCAGCGGGTGCAGAGGAATGTTCCTTTTCATCATGTCTGTCAGCCTCACAACAAATGAAATTGCTGCTAATACCAGTATCATTTCTCCTTAGAATCTGTCACTATTTATCATTTAAGCTGCCTGCAGAAGTCCTCCTTCTGAATGACCTGCAGTCCTATGAGAGATAAAAGAAACAACAACTTTGATTTTTCCTGGACACTGTAAATCCTCTTTTTCTTCAGAAGCTCATCAGGTGGACAGGGAGCTATATTAGAGGTGTTAAGATTGAGTTTGCCAGCTGTCATTCACTCTGCAACGGTAGTATTCACTTTCAGCTAAGCTGCTGCCATTTAACTGAGCAGTGGGAGGTTATACTTGACCCTGCATGTAATCATAAACAAAGTGTTCAGATTTCTGGAAGGGCTTGCTCTGTGCTATCCATCTGCAAATAACTCTATCCCTCTTCAAAAGGCAAATACAGTGCTAGAAGTCTTCACTGGGGCATGGAGAGCCATTAGCACTGGAGGGATGGGACTGTCAATTTCTTATTATCTTTAGAAAAGGTTCATGCGAAGCTCAAGAAAGGGATAAAGAATTTGAAAAGCAAGAAACAAAAAAAATTGAAAAAAAAAGCTGTAATAAAAAATAAACAAATTGGATTGGTGAAATAATACGGCAAATGGTATGTGGTACATTTCACTGCTGTGCATCAAATTATTTTTGTAGTAGTTGTCCAGCTGCATTGGTAATCCCTTGTAGATGTCAGTTGCAAAGAAAGCTAACTCAGAGTCTTACTGAAAATTACATTCAACACTTGACACACAACAGCTCCTCTAACTTCCTGGCTGTGGATATGGAAGGTGTATATTCCTTTTCTGGCTGTGATTTACAGCTCTATTTAATGAATGGATCCAATTTAGCTTCAATCAGCTGACAAAATTATTGCTTGGTACAGCCCATCGACTTCTGGTATGGGTATGTGACCACTTCTTAATCATGAATTACAGCAGATTTATGGCATAGCATTTTAATTTAAGCCATTGCCAATTGTGGGGAGGTGGTAACATCTTACAGTCGTTTGATTTAATGTACTGCTGAGTGCGTGTCTGAACACGGGCTCTGGAGCCTACGTGGGGAACAGCTAAGTCTTTCTAGTCCCACAGACTCTTACAATACCATCTCTTAACATCTAACAAAATCAACAGAAGGTGCCAGGTGACCTGGGGTGTTCCTACATTGTTCCTACACTGGGACTGCATTTGCTGTCAGGAAAGTTCCTTTTCCTCTACTAGCTGTAGTTGTATTCTTCTGTTGTGCACTACAGGCTGCCTTGCCAGATGCATGCAGACATGACTTCCTTTTCTATTCAAGTGGAGTTGAGTTGCTTCATCTTTTTCAGGATCAGGTCTTTTGTTGTTTTTATGCTAGAGAAAATACCTCACTTGTGGACTTTGGCACTTCTTTGAGTTACCTTAGGCACCTGGGCAGGCTCTGTAAGATGCAAGCTAAACAGCAGACCACTGTATAATACAGGGTCTTGCTGCAGCAAAAATACGCAAATGGCTAAGTGGTGAAGCCGGGAGGGAAGGTAATGGGATGAAGGTGTAAACAAGATAACATTAGCTCTGTAACTTGTGAACTTGCTGACAAGCCAAACATTTGTG
Source organism: Aquila spilogaster (assembly GCA_024606505.1). Classification (NCBI taxonomy): domain Eukaryota; kingdom Metazoa; phylum Chordata; class Aves; order Accipitriformes; family Accipitridae; genus Aquila; species Aquila spilogaster. The sequence goes on from JANHGO010006143.1 coordinate 2,945, forward strand.
ATGGATCCGGTGAACTTGATCCCACAAGATTACATGATTTGCATCTTCCCTTGAATGGCACAATTTTAACTGAAGGTAGAGTTACTTCTTCAGTAAAATCCTAACAGCAGAGGTCATAAACGAGGAAGTAATCTGGGAAGTCTTAATCCTGTGTGAGCGATGTTTTGCGTCTCATTAGCTGGGGTAAATTATGTTCCTCTCTGAGTATACCCTGATGCCTTTTTGCACAAGGAGTGTAGAGCCTGCTTTCCATGTCAGGGAGACGGGCGGCTCTTTGGGAACTGCCCCAGCACTCCAAAATAGACTTCCACTCTTGGGAAGCTGTTACCGCACCGGCGCCGTGTGCCCGTGCCAGCCCAATTTGGGAGCTCTGCCTCTCCGTGTGTCCAGTGGTCACTATGCCCCCAGGGGAGAAGTCCCTCCTACTGCGTGTTGTTGCAATGAGAGGGGAAAGTAGTAGGTTTTCCAACCTGAGGTACAGCTCTGTGTCCTCTCACAAGTTAAATAGGGTCACTTTTACCCCCAGCCCAGTCTGTTCCACCTGGGCAGAAGGAGGATTTAAATTCAGTCCCTGCTATCCTGAACACCTCTCTAGTCACCTAAACTGATTTCTAACATCCATAAATTCGGCAGGGACTGCAGTGAGCATCTGTTTCAATTTCCAGGCACCACCAGGACCACGTAAATGGGCGTTTATGGAATACTTGAAAATACTAATTTTTTGTGCATTACTTGCAAATTATCAGCTAAGGGCCTTTCACTCAGCAACAGTGCATGATGCCTTTGTGTGCGGGGAAGGCACAGTGCCCCCGGTCCAGACCGGCAGATGCAGACAAGCTGGGGAAGGCTGGGTGACTTGGCAGAGGAGCCGTAGGGGTTGTGCTGGCATCCCAGATGGGTACTGCCCCTGCAGAGAGCTCGTCAGGAGGGGCTAAGACCTCCCCATAGCAGGGGCACCCTCCGTCTCCAAACACCGAGTAGCCTCCAAACTCTTGCTGGTGCTAAGTACAGTGCAGTGGCCTGCGCCCGTGGCAGCCCAGCCCTCTGCTGTGACATGCCAGGGAGCTGAAGCCCTGGAGTCTGTAAGGTTTGAAGTGGCAAGTTAGCTTTTGCAGCAATATTGTTAATCCTGTTTGAAGGAGAGCATCTCTTCTAGAAATCCTCTCTGGACTTTGTAATGTCCAGGAATGGAGACTCCGTTGCAAGCTGCACTGCAGTTAAACATTTCCCTTCCCATTTGTATTTCTAAACCAGGATGTTAAAATACAAGGTTTTAAAGACGAATATTTGTCCTTAATAACAGGCACACAGAACAGAACATTTCATTTTTTGCAGAAATGTAAGGTCTTATCTAGTGGATGGAATATCCAAGATAAAAACATCGTTTTGAGTTGTTTTTTTCCCCAGTTTCCCCAGAGGAAATCTACACTGGGTCGAGTTGTTCACATCTGCAACCTCCCCGAGGGAAGCTGCACAGAGAATGATGTCATTAACCTGGGCCTCCCATTTGGGAAGGTCACCAACTATATCCTCATGAAATCCACTAATCAGGTATTGTGCATTTGGGGTCACCGGTATTGACGTCTATTGGCATAAAGACATATTGTTATGAAGACAGAGTCTTTGGGGAAAATCTCTTTTTTTGTAATAGAAATATTTTGTAATTAAATAGATGAAGCCTGCTCTTAAAGGAAAAAAAAAATTGGTGTTCGCAGAATGAGATGATGGCATAAACATGACCACTGCCTCATAGCTGTTGTTAAAAAAACCCAGAAATCTCAATGAAGAAGTGTTGTAAAACTGTATTAAAAAAAAATTTTTTTTTTGAAGTGAATAACTTGGCCACCTTCTCTCAGCCATTTGCTAGGATTACTTTCAGACTCTTCTTGTTCTGTTTGGGAGGTTTTTATTGCTTTTTTACTGCTACTCATAGAAGTGAACTGGGCATTGAAGAATGACTTGCACTCTAGTCTGATTCAGCTGTCTTACAGTGTTTGCTGAACTGTTGTTACAGCAGAGGCAGATCCTGCAATGGTGTAATTACAGTTACAGGCTGGAGGCAGAGCCCCCAGGCCATGGCTGTGCTGGGTGATCTGGTGTGCACATGCTAAAGGAAGGCTATGCTCTTACAGGGGACACTGACATCTCACTCACTCGCTTTTAATCTGTACTGGATTGTAGTAGAGCTCTTTCTTCAAGGTAGCTTAAGTCTGCCTTAAGTAGCTTAAGTCTACTAGCGGTAGGCTGGGAAGACTAGAAAATCTTCTCACATACCTGCAGCAGACAATACAGATGGATGTAGAATCCATGCTGGTGGGCAATCCTTGAGATTGTAATGTTTCAAAATGAAGTCATTACACAGCTGTGAGTATACTCTTTGACCAGTTAAACTGGAGTCACATCAAATGCAATTTTCATGTAAATAAAAGTGCTAGTTAACATCATTCAGGTTTTTTAAACTCTTTTTGGGCTTTGTTCTGGCTGCTGATGCTCTGATGTTCTGCTTTTATCTGGATTCCTTGCAATTCTGCAAGACACAGCTGACAATCTCGGGAGCAGTGCATGCTGCAGCGTTGCAGTTCTGCATCCTGTCAGCAGCTTGATCACAGTGTAGAAGCACCAGTGAGGAAACGAGGGAAAGGAGATGTTTTCATATATTGAGAAAGATTAGATTCCAGTCATTTATTTTCTAACTAAACTGGCTTCTAAGGTGACATATCGGCTTTAATAGCTGGGTTGAAATCATTATTTGAAGTTTAAAGGAGGCTGAGCAATGGACTGTTACTATTTCAGCACCAGGGCTGGAAAGCTACCTAGTCTGTACTATCAAGACATTTTGCATGAGAAGAATCCAAATGAAAATTATTGTGCTGCCTTTTCTCTCTTATACTTCATATTTTTAATTATGTAGTAGATTTTAAAGCTCTCCCCATTTGTGCTAGGCCTTTCTGGAAATGGCTTACAGTGAAGCAGCACAAGCCATGGTGCAGTACTACAAAGAAAAACCTGCTATGATAAATGATGACAAGTTACTTATTAGGATGTCTAAAAGATACAAGGAATTGCAGCTGAAGGTAAGATAGTCATTCCTGGTTAGATTTCCTGAGTTTCCATGGCACGTCCTGGAGAATACATCTAAAAATCTTTGCTGATTACTGATTTTTAATTAATGCTTTAATATTATGGAAAAAGAAATTAAGAAAGATAAATTAATGAATGTATGTTAACAGTCTTTTATACTTAGCTGCTTGCTCTTGTTCTAAATTTTAACTCTTGGAAGAGATTCCATTTTCTCTGGTCCTCTCATACCATTGTTTCAAAAATCCCTTCTGAGCTTCCTTCTGAGCAGGCTCCCCACATTGCTTGGTCTAACAAAGGTCTAAAACACAGCCATGTGTAGGATACAACATGTCAGCAAAAATAAGATGGTCCTATCCTTTCAGTCAGGCATTAAGCCTGAAGCAATGCTTTTCACTGCTTGCATGCTTGAGCCGTAGTACAATCTCTGTACCACGCAGCGATGGCAGGGTTAAACATCACACTGCTTGCTTTTTCTTTCTTTCTTGTGAATGACCTAAATTGAAAAGCAAGATTTTTATTTTTTTTTTACATAGAGTCAGAACAGAGCAATAATCTTTGGACTTTCTGTAGAGTGTGTGACACTGATGATGTATGTGGACGCCTGAGGGATGTCCAAAAATCAGTGCTCTCGTAAGCATATTTATGGAAGCTTATGTACTGCCATGTATAATCCTAAGAGAGTATTTTTTTTTATGGAGACTTGGACTGGAACAGGCAATGCAGAGCTGAAAAGCTTCATATTGTATTATCTAACACAGCACAAAGTTATTTTATAAAATAACTCTGTACCGTTCCAAGAGGTTAAGGGGCCTTTTATGAGCCTTGAGGGAAAACAAGTAACTCAGATGGCTTGGTTTGACCTTTGGAAAAGTCTCTTTCTCTCCTGTGTGTGTATAATAGTTTAAGGAGACTTAAAGGAGTTGCCAAAAGTTCATAAACCAGGGCAGTCTTTCTTAGTGTGGTACGGTGAGGAGTTCAGATGTGAGGTGGTGGAGACTGTGCATCGTAACATAGAGGTGGAACAGGAATTACGCAGGAGAGTGTGGTAGCCTGCCTAGATTTCAGGAAGATTTTCAGCTTCTCCAGTGGCAGTTTTTCAAGTCCTGGAATTATTTTTCTCTGCACGAGCAAAAGCCCTTTCTCTTTGTTAAAAACAAACAAAAGTGCAACATGGAAGGGGGAATATGCATGAGCTATTTAGCACTACAAACTGCTCTGAGTTCCTGCATGATTATGTTGCTCAGCTGTGCATGCTCCAAGTGTTTGACAAATTGCATGCACTCCAGCCTGGAATAGTGCATCTTTTGTAAATGGTCTTGAATCTCAAGTAATCAACACTCCCAGTACACATCTTTCTTGCACTTAGCTTTTCTGAAGCTCTTGTGTCTGAACATAGTCTTTTAGAGCTATACTCCAGAATGAGCTAAACTCTGAGATGAAGAGAAGGCAGTTCATTCCTAGAGGATCAGAGATAGGCTGCTATACACATTTAATTCAGATATTAGAAAAATTGTCTGGTTTGTTTTCCTCTTACATCCATTTCCTAGAAAATACTTGGTAGTGAATGTGTAACAGGGAAGGACAAGCTAGTTTTCAGAGCCTGTTAGAGCAGCCAAGTATGAGGAGACAGTGCTACAACAGAATGGAGCAAATTTTCCATTTGTATCATTTTACTGCTTTGATCCTGTTATTGAGATACCAGCTGCAGAAAAGACGGTAACCACAACACTGAAACCAAATATTTCTTAGTAGTAGTATAATTGAATGATGCATGGATGCTGTTTCTTGAAGGGCAAATGACCTATATTAGCTTGGAGACTAGTGCAGCATGCTAAACAGTGTCTGTCTTATTTAGAAACCAGGTAAGAACGTGGCTGCTATCATCCAGGACATCCACTCGCAGAGGGAGAGGGACCTGCTCCGTGAAGTGGACAGGTAAAGTTTCTCCACAGTTTGAAACTGGGATCTGGATAAGTCTGTAAACCTGCAGGTAGAAAAAAAATTATCTGCGTGCTTCCCCCTCTTATCTCATTTGCTTTCTTAATTTGGATTTCACTTCAAATCACTGTAAAAATAAAAGTCGGTACAATAGTAGGTACAGAGCCTATATAGTGAGATCAGATTGAAACTGTGCATGTTATGAAAATAAATGAACTCTTTCCTACTGATGATGATGACTCAAAAAATATGCCTGCCATGTGAAGAACACACAAATGAAGCTGTTCCCCTCTCCTCCCCCTTGAGTGAAAACCGTAAAGGCTGGGGGTGCTGCAAGACCTAGCGGGAAGAAGCCGGTTCAGATTAAAACATATTTGGGTATATTTCTGTTCTGCCTCACTTCTGGACCTTCCAGCAAAAATGGAGAGGAATCACGGTCCTAAAACATCTCCTTTAAACAGGTGATCCTTGTCACTTTTGTCTCAGTGATGCCTTAGATGAATGAGTATTAAGGATACAGACTTCAGGGTCATTGTAAAGGTATTAACATATTATAAGCTTTTAATGCTAAACCCCTATGAGACACTTCTAAGAATGAATGAATATATTCTTGACAGATCTGTGGGGATTTAGTTAAGCTGTGTGGATATGACACTGCCTTTTCTCCTGTTCACTGTGCTTGCAGCTGCGCAGTGCATGTCTGTGAAAGGCCTGGGGTCTCAGGTTCGCAGGTGCCAGGGCAGTCCCCGTGTGTTTCCAGTGTGCAAGAACATGGTAGACCACAGTGGGTGAGCCAGTTACAGCTGTCTTTTCCCTCTGCAGCAGGTATGGCACGGAGAGGCCCCGCTCTCGCAGCCCCATAAGCCGTTCCCTGTCGCCCCGATCCCACACTCCCAGCTTTACTTCCTGCAGTTCACCCCACAGCCCAATGGGGACCAGCAGGACCGACTGGGGAAATGGGAGAGAGTCGTGGGATCAGTCCCCGTATTCTCGACGGGAAGAGGAAAGAGACAGCAGAGAATGGCGAGAGAATGGGGATGAGAAGAGGGACAGGACTGACACGTGGGTACACGAGAGGAAACATTATTCCCGACAGCTGGACAAGTTTGATTTGGATGAACGGATTGAAGGAGGCAGAGGGCACAGAGAAAAGTATTTAAGGAGTGGTTCCCCTGGCTCCCTTCACCCTTTATCTGGCTACAAGAGCAGGGAAGATGACTATTACCGAAAAACCTCTAAGTCAAAATCTGACAAGTTTCAGAGGCAGCTGCAGGATTTACCTGGGAGATCTAAGAGAAAGGAGGAGGCAAAGTTAAGGGAACGCAGGCATTCTTACAGCGAGGATGCTGCCAGGGAGGAGGCAGCTGAACAGAAGCACAGCAAAGCGTCTGAGGCCTCCAGGCAAAAACAAAGTGATAAGAATAAGGTGAAGAAGGCTGAAAAAGACCAAGAGGAACATGCTGCTGCTGAAGGCAGTGATGTGAAGGAAAGCAAACCTCCCGAGAATGAGGTAAATAGAGATCTCAAACTGTATGTAAGAAGGTGGTAAATGCTAAAGTAATATATTTTCTGAAATATTTTAGATCAGCTGTGTGGGTGTGGTACTGGTGACATGCAATGTTTTGCCATGGTAAAATCAGGGAATATAGTCCTAGAGAAGATCTTGGGAGGTCATCTTGTTTACATCTTTGCCCAGATCATGCAGATCTATTACACTGTTGCGGTGTTGGGTACATGGGTGTTGTCTTTCTGTGTCAAGCACAGAACCTCTGGGTAACCAGTGAGGTGAAGGGGACAGACAACTGAAAACAAAACCAAGTGACAATCTGCTGTTTGCATGCACGTTGTGTGTGCAGGGGCGATTGCCCTACTGCTCTCTCTTCTGTGCAGAATACCCCATAGCTGCTGTCTCTGCCTCCATCACCTCTTTCCTCTGCCTGTGATGTGGATTGAGTTATCTGGGAATTAAGTGGAATTTTACAGGGATACGCAATATTTGTAGGACAATCCAGGGAACTGGTTGTTCTAGTGCTAAAATGGGGAATGAACTTTTAATGAGGAACATTTTCTTTTTGGTCAACTCAACAGAGCAGTTGGTTTATATTAATCATATGTCCCTACCCTCAGCTGTGGCAGGGATAATTCACACCACTCCCTTCAATGTGCTGGCAGGAATCTCCTCCTGTGGCAGAACCACTGAATCAGCTCACCTGTAAAATTATGGAACCTCTGGAGACATACTCCCAGTCAGTAAAGTGGCAGCATTTGTGGGTTTGATTCTCCCCTGGGAAAAAGTGAAGAGGGAACAGATCAAGATGCCTCATTCGCTCAGTCCCAGTACAGCCCATGCTCATATCCCCACCCTATGGGGATCTTGTTACTGGCTCTTGGCCACCTTGCCTCCCCCAGTCCCCCCTGGGGATACACTGCCGTCATCCACCCCCGGGGATGCTGGCGCAGGAGGCTGCAGAGCTGCTTTGCTGACCAGGGGTCCATCTCTAGCTTGTGACTTTGTCCTGCCAGGGCCATCTTTGGTTGTTTTTAGTTGACCATGTGTTCATTCTTCTCATGTGGGGGCAAGGTTGATGGAAATCTCTAGATCTTGTAACTCAGCCAGTCTCTGTAACAGGCAGGAACACTACCTCATGCCATAGATATCTGTGTCTGTACCACCTTTTGTCATCTTTCTGCTTTGGCTGGTATTTCACTGTGATGGACGGTTGCTTGGGAGGAGATGTCAGAGAGAAATGTCAGACAGCATCCTAAATCCCCAGTGTTGCACACTCCTCTGTGTGTTTTTCAAGTTACTTTAAAGTGGCTTTGTTAAAGGCATGCCTCTCCAGGAACTACTGCTAATAATTTATTTTAAAAGGAAGAAGTAGGTTTGAATGTCTTGAACTCACACTTTTGCTTCGCCCCTCTTTTACCAAATGCCAGGTAGTACTGTGGTTTTGTTCTTCTAAAGTATGAGCTGTGCAAGCAGTTGCATTCTCAGCTGATCCTACATCAATAAACAAAACAGTTGAGGTCTTTTGCAGAGTTTTAACATTGCTGCTCTCCTTACCATGTCTGAGCCAATGTAACAGATGTGGATAGAGAACAGAGGAGTGGAGGCTGGAAATTTTAATGAATTCACATTCTCCCCCACCTGTCTTCTAGCCAATTCTATGATATAAATTACAAATCTCTAATTTTGTTTAAATTTCTTTTTCTTAATTCTTATTTGTGCAGCTTTGCTAATGGAATCCAATTGTTGGGTCTTTTCCCACAGCCTAGTTGACTTGCATAAACTTTAGAAATAAAGAATGTGACCTTGTGAATGACTTTGCTTCCCTAAACCCAGAATAGAAACATACTAGAGCACCACTGTGTGTTGCTATACATATATATGTTGTATTTATTTTAGCTTGGAAAAGAGGAGCAAGTTCCAGAGAAGAGCTCACCTTCAGCTGATAAACAAAGAAAAGAATCTGGAGAGATTCTGGAAAACACAAGAAAAGAGAAGGTTGGTGACATGTTGTTGGTGCAGCTTCCACGACAAAATGAGTGAAAACCCAGGTTTGGTAGCACGTTCTCCCAACTGAAATATTAAACCCCCATGGAAAGGCATGTAAAGGGGTTGTAGAAGGGGGGTGTCTAAATTAACTTGCCTTTTCTTGACCTCTGCTTTAAGGGATAGCTTTTCCTGAAGTCTCCAGAACTTTTTTTAGTTGCTCTTTGCCGATGTACATTGCTTCACATGCATAGCCCTTGGCACTGGCAACCATAAGTAACGTATGCCCAAGTGAACTGTGTAACTTTGTGAACCGTGCCCAAAAATAGGAGATGCGGTCAGTAAGTGGAGAAGGAGGGGACTAATGATGAAAACTTTTCAGAACATTGGCCTTAAATGGACTGTAGATAGTAGCCTCTTCTGATTGTTTCTGGTTTTAATTAAATAATGTCTTTACAGCACCCCTACTGCATCATCGCAGTTGGGGACAGCAATGTCCTTGGAATTTCTCCAGCTTCATATCTGTAGGGTCATGGGTTGATGGTCAGATATGGAAGCTATTGATATCTGTTGCTGTAGAAAACTGATCTCCTGGCAAGAACAGTGTCAACTCCCAGAGTTTTCGTGCTGTTTTAGGATTCTAGGAGGGGAAGTGTGGGAATGGCCAAACAGGAGGAGAATCCAGATTATTAATAGATTATGTGTACACGATGAGTCTGGGAGTTGAAATCTAAGCTGCAAGTGTGTCTTAAAAGTAACATATACCTTATCATTCTAATACTTCTGAAGTCCAATATTAGTGTCTGAGTTCTATGTCTATAACTGCACGTATGAGGTATTTCAGATTACGTACCTTGGAGTATAACTGTAAAACTGATTTTTCTTAAGGTCTAGGCCAATCTCTGCCAACACAGTCCCTGGCAGAGGGCTCGTGCTGGTGGAAGTAAATGACTGCAGAAGGTAGCCATGTTTTCTCAGTCACCGTAGGAATTTAAAGGACCTAGTCCAGCAAAGTGAAAGCCACAGTGGCTAGACTGGGGTTCAGTATGTTCTCATTGTGCTGCCTATTTCTCGCCACCCTGGGATGGAGGTAGAGGAAGGGGAGAGATTGTTTTCCTTGGGGATCACATAGTAGCATCGGTTGTGTAATAAAGTATAACAAGTTGTGCCTTGTTCTACTGCTACAGAATAGTAAGAAGCAGGAGACTGGAGAGACTGTAATCCCCAAGGCAGTTACAGAATCTCTACAAAGTGAAGTTTATGTGATAATTAAAAAGAGATTGCTTGTCCTTGTGCATAAGGTTTAAAATCACAACACCAAGGCATACCGTTCTTTGAAACTAAAATACAAGAGGGGTTAGGCATGGCCAGATCAAAGTTCTTCCTGGTTACTATTGTTCAAAGCCCACTTTTTAACAGTGATGATCTGTAATCACTGATCTCTCAAATGTTTTGCATCTTTGTGACAGGACCGAGACTGGGAGAGTGGAAGTGAGATAGAAGGTGAGACCTGGTATCCTGCTAACATGGAGGAATTGGTGACAGTAGATGAAGTGGGAGAAGATGATTTAATTATGGAGCCTGATATAACTGAGCTTGAAGAAATAGTACCAGTTGATCAAAAAAATAAAACCGCTTCAGAAGTGTGTCCCTGTATGTCAACTATGTTAGAACTGAAAAATGATCACAGCCACTTAATCAGGAGTGAAGACAAATTTGCCCATAAAGCTTTAGAAACAAACTTCAGATCAGCAAAGGGCAGTGTAGCTTCTAGCGGCTGTCAGGATGATGAGGAGGATGATGATAACGATGATGCTGTAACTGAAGCATCAAGCCTAAATCTGGACCCTGAGCAGAAGCCAGAGGAATTGCAAGAAGACCTATCTGCTAAGGAGTCTGATCCCCAACAGAAGGAAGGAAAAATCGATAAGAGCTCTGACACTCGTTTAGAGCCCGAAGATCACCATATACCTTCTGTTGCTCTGAAAGAAGAGACTCTCCAGCTCCCTGATACATTTATAGATGATTACAAACAGATGGGATCACAAGGAGCTGAGAGCAGAGGAGTTATGGAAATGCTTGTTAAAAACGCTAGTGAGGAAACAAGACATGGAAGCCAAGAGTGTCCAGAGGCCAAGGGTAACTACTGTTTTTTTTCTTTTCAGCCCACAGAAAGCCTTGCATGTTTTCTCTGACATTAGACTGAAATTTATTGCTAACAAGAATAAATGTTGCTAATAGTATCAAGACTTGTCCTAGGAGCGGCTCAGTAAAAGAACCCCAGTGCCTTTTGCCAAGCTAAACCATTAGAGGCTCTTAGCTGAATAGTGTAAAGGAAATATGATAAGCAGCTTGCAAGCTTTCTGAAAGGCATAAGCTTCTATAATTGTCATGTCAAGGTTCACATGAGTTTAGCTGAACTCGTTCAGTGCCCTGCTAAATTTATTTTGAATTGTCAATCAAATGAGTGACAGTCTCTGAAGGTCAACAGAAAAGCATCTGTAATGTCTGGCTGGCTCCTGGACAAGGTGGGTATTCCTACACAACATACTGAAGCCTTAGTAACATGGAAATCATCCATAGATTGTTACTTCTCAGTCCGTGTTCACGCAAATATGTGCCTTTTGTCAGGACTTGCCTTAACATCTCCTGTTATCTGCTGCATGCTGTCTTTAATATAACTGATAGGACATGCTGTGAGATAATGCCAATAAATGTAATCATAGCTGCCTATTAATATTTTAGCTGTCAGGAAAAAAAGGGTCTTGAATGTCTGAAAGTGAGTTCAGTTCCTCATCACGCTTTCAAGTGAAACTTGAGCAAATGGGCTGTATATAATGAGGTGAAGTGGAAAACAACATAGACCATATTGGCCAGGAATGTTCTTTTTTGTTGCTACTGGAGCCCATGTGATGGAGAAGGGGTTGTGAACAGAAGTTGATGGAATATTTTTGAGGGTGCAATTTTCCACCAGAAAAATGCTGGAACATTTAATGTGAATGTCTTGTTTTGAACTAACTTCTTCCTCCATGACAGATTTGAAACTTGCTCAGTTTTCAATACTTAACATGTTTGGCCTGAAGACACCTTGCCAGGCTTTGCATATTTGGGGCTGGGGATGGCAAGGTTGGCCCCCCTGGGCTGCCCACTTCACGGGCAGCCAGCTGACGAAAGAGAGGGGTATCCCAAGAGCATAGTTACTTCGGTGTTTTCAGCATCTCAGCTTCCAACTTGCCAGCAGGGAGCCTGGAAGCTCCAGGGGAGCTTGTGCTTCCCAGGTCCCTAGCATGGACTTGATATCTGGGATCCGCAGTGCAAGGCTCTAGGCTCTCTGCCAATGCAGCTGCCAGCTCAGAAGCCCAGAAATCAACTTAAGTGGGACTTAAGTTGCTACAAAGCTCCTGGGTGTCTTAAGAAGAGCTAACTGAAGCTTGCAAGTTTTCCAGGATCTCTGTTGCAGATTTGGAAACGTGGGATGGGCTTAAAGTTAACTTGAAAGCTGACTAGTCAGGATTTTATATTATTTTCTTTTAAATCATGTAATAGACATATTTAAAACAATGAAGAAAAATTCATTCTCATGGCCAGAAACAGCAGATCTTTGAACTACAGACTTGAAAAGCAAGAAGGGTTTGGTTTGGGCAAAAATATATTTGTTTTATGAGAAAATATATCCCTTATCTAGGTGAAATTTGCAATGCAATAGGATTTTGTCAGTGTAAGGGAACGAGTTCTTTGACGTAAGAACTGAAGAATAGGAATCAGACCAGTTTATCTGTAATTCTGTTGCTCTTGGATAACAAATTTTCTCTTTTTTAAACAAAAGCAATTCACACGTTGGGAAGGGAGAGCATCTGTTCTTTTGACTGGCTTTATCTGCCTCAGCAAATCAATCCACTGTTTTCTATACCTTGAATCTCCTACCTGTGCCCATTAATGTCAGTTAGCAGGGACTAACCAATCCATCCCTACTGGCCAGGAACCAAAATCTTCAAGTGGCCAAGAGCCATAAAGCAGAAACTACCCCTTGGAGAGCTGAGGATGGGAAAAGAGTGGCTCTGGGGAGAAGATGACAATGATGCTGCAGGGGTCCTACCAGAGGAAGGTTTGCTCTGCCCACACAGCTCCTTAGACAGTTTGGGGATTTACTCTCAGCAGGTCCTGCTGTCCCCCCCTTTCTCAGCAGCCTGTGTTAGCCCAGCTCCATCACTGGTCATGCAGTACCATATGTGGTTACAGAGCTGCAGTCGGACCATGCTTGTGCCAGAGGCATGTATAATGTTATAGATCTATTTGGAGATTAAAATATGAAAAGAAAAAAACATAATGGATGTGAAATTAGAAATAGAAGAATGGTCTACTGGGAGAAACAGGGGTGCTGCACAGTGTAGTGCAGCTGTTGGAGTTGCACTGAGTGGTCCTCTGATTTGAATGGAAAAGCATTTTTTCCAGATTTTACTTCATTTATAGATCCACCCAGAAAGTGTTCCCAAGAAGTTTACAAACGTCTCTTTAAACTAATAAACTATTTTCATTCAATACATTTATTCATTTGTTAAGCAAATTCTAGGTACCTGGAAATGAGATCTCTGGAATACCCGGAGGTAGAGTCTAAAAGAAGGCACTCTCCGCCAGGCTGGGAACAAGAGGACGTCTTCACTGAACTCAGCATTCCCCTGGGTACGTTCAGATGCCCAGGCTGCCCTCAGCCTGCAGTGCTGCCCACTGCAATACCTAGAGCTTACAACAAGATGTCACTTTAAGGCTACTTGCTATGTTTATTTTTCAGAACGGATGTGAGGAGGGTGAAGGCACAGGGTATATGACAGAGGGGTAGCTGTTGAAAGAAACAGGCTTTCGATTATAGATCATTGCTAATTTCATTCAAGATGAATGGCAAAAGATAGCTGTTAATGTTGATGAGATGAAATAAGTTCCTTTGGACTATATATGGAATATATATGAAAAATACTTTGTAATGTAAAAGTCTTTGTCATAAAAGTATTGCTTATACTTTCAGTAAAAGCAAAAGTACTGGTTTTACTGTGTAAACACTGATCATGAGTAAAACACCTGGAAGAAGTACATCCTAAAGAGCAATCTGTGTAACTTAAGCATGAATTTACTGCTAATAAGTACTATTGCTATTCTAGCCCTTGAGGTTACACAGTGAAGTTTCCAGTCAATATTATGCGCAGGAAGGTACATTTTTAAATATGTATAATAGCTGAGAGAAGTGGAAGGTCTATTTGCAATGCACAGGATTTTAAACTGCAGCTCAGTATTGCAAAGTTAGGGAAATCAGAGAAGTGAATCCAGGATTCAGTCTTCATATCTATGCCATTTAACTAAACAGCAATTTTTTTCTTTGAAAACAAGTTTATTGTGGAGGGGAAGGGTTTCAACTGACATTTTAATGTAATTCAGAATTTCTCAATAGGTGTGGAATTTGTGGTGCCTAGAACTGGGTTTTACTGCAAGCTCTGTGGACTCTTCTACACAAATGAAGAGACAGCAAAGACAAGTCACTGCAGAAGTACTGTTCACTACAAAAATCTTCAGGTAAAAACACAGTTGAAGCTAGCTAACAACCAGCTCATGGGGTAGATTATGTGTTAAGACAGATGATGCTACAAAAAATTAGGTTTTATTCTGTGGACAGAATTCAGATGAAGTGAAATTTAGATAAGCAAAACTCTTCAGTAGTTCCAGATGTTAGCCCACTAATTTCTCACTCTCAGATCCTTGAAATCAACTTCTGGATCATAAGTAAAATGGGGCCAGGTGATAATTTGATATTCTCATCTGAATTTGGTCCTTGTCACTAGCACAGCTTGCAACTCAGATCTTTAATTATCTGTTCTTGAGGGTCCCAGATGTTTCTATCACTGGGAGTCAGCCCAGCAGCAGCCTTTCTTATTTCTTAATTTCAGGAGCATTAAACATGCCACTTGTTTAATAATGTTGCCAGACTTATTTTTGCATTAGCCTGAATTTCTGCAGCATGTTTCAGCACGCAGTACTTTGTGACGCACAGGCTCTCCAAGGCATTTCCTGTGACCTGCTGAAATCACCTCCCTGTGCTACAGAACAGCATGGCAGATCAGCCACGCAGAACACCACTACTGAATAATTTCTATAAGGATATGCAGAAGCATGTCATTACTTGTATGGTTTCCATAAGAATATACCATAAGCGTATCAGCACTTGATAACAGCACACAGAGACCACAGGTGCTTGCAGTTCACTTAAAAGACCCTACCTTTATCATTTTTCAGATGCACAGTTGATGTATCAGTCATGACAGCATGAGCATTAACTGCCCTTTGCTGAGGACTCCTCAGAGGAGGTAGCATTACCTCTCATCTCGAGTCCCTGCCTGTGTGCAGGGTGTGTACGCTGCAGAAGACACTTTTGTTGGCATTCGCATACTCTTAGCAAAAGTCATGAAAGAGCAAAGCAAAGCTGCTCCTTCTTTCTCTGTTCCTTCCCTCTGCCCATAGTAAATGCTAGCTCTGCTTCTCTTCAATTAACACTATCTTTCCCTAGCTGGCTAGTAGGCATTGGCTTTTCTAGCGACACTCAGAGTCAAATAATGTCTCTGGGAGAATTTTCTTCTTGACTCTCCTGAAGTTACCTAGCTGTAATCATACAAAGGCCTCTGGCTTTCAAAGACTGTGCCTGCAGAGCTGTGATGCTTGCTTATAAAGGATCCTTCAAGTGTAAGCTTGAAAAACAGGTGCCCAGTTTGCATGCCTTTTTTTGCTTCATACAAAAAAATCCAGAGGGATTCACCAGAGGTGGCACCACTCGGTGCAGGCTATGTATCTCATGTGAGTCTGTCCCAAAGAAACTTGTGCTAAACCAAAGATTCCAACTCCAGCCCCTGCCCCTGGCAACTGGTCCCATGGAAAGAAGAGGGATTTTTTTCGTTTTCTAAGTAATTTTGTTAAAGTCATAGGAAAAAAGGTCCAACTAAAACTGAGTCAGTGTGAAAAAAACCCTCTTTTTCTCCCCGTTAAGACATTTCCCATGAGCACTGTGTAGATACCTAACACTGACTTGAGATAAAAGAACAAAGACCACAAAAGCTGTTAAAGTTAAGTCCATCAAATATGGTAATGAAAACAGACTGTTCTGTCGAGCCATACCTCTTATCTTACTAAATGGAGGAAATAAATGTCTCATCCAACTTTTGCCCACTCAAATGGAAACTCAGCGAATTTTAAGTAATTGTTCTCTACCAGAACCCTTTTAGTTGCAATAATGCTTATTTATGCACCCTGCAAGAAATGTCAGTCTTCTCCTATGATGATGCAATTCAATAAGTGTATCCACCAGCATAAGAATTATGGACTCTAACTCTTACTGTATGTGAAACTATGGGACTGCTGCTGCAGACTGTCTTTCTGTTGTCTTGCCTACATGACAATTACCATTGTCCTATGACAACGACATTGTCCCAAATGCTCTCATGGCTATAAGTCTTTTATAGTTGATTTGCTACTTGTTGTCTTTCATGTGATCTCCTTGGAGCCACATCCAAAATATATGTTCAGTGTTTGGATTTGAATGCAAAACTAAACAGTTTGTTTACCAGTTTTCTTTGAAAAGCCTTGCTTAGATGATGATGATTTTGTCTTGAAGTAAAATAGTCAACTTCATCTGAGTATGGTACCCCTTGAAGAACAGCAAACACTGAAAAAAATTCAACTGTTTCTTTGTCAGCCTTGCAGACTTTTTGTAATTTTCCATTCTCTTCAGCTTAATAAATTATTTTCCCAGGTGATATTTACATTTACAGATCCACTTCATTTTCCATGTCCAAAAAATCCATCATTTGGCCATCCCTCCCACCACTACCACAAAAAGCTTTCAGATTCATCTGTTGTAAGCTACCTTGACAACTCTGCAGCTTTTTATCCTGTTTTCCACTGGCTTTATGTAGTATTCCTCAAAACTCATATTTAAATGAAAAAATACTTCTTCCTTGACTGTTATTTTGCTATAAATTAATCTGAATGTCTGGCCTGTGAACTTCAAAACTGGTGTTTGTGGTTGTCAAGATAGCTGACAACATCAGCTAAAGGTGGTGGATAAACCTCAGTCTTATTTTGGTGGGTAATCATTAAAAACCAAAAATGCATGGGTTATCTGATCCAATGACAAACGTTAGTGATTTATTAAAGTTCATGGTGTACGGATCACTTCTCCCAGCCTTTATGGACCCTATATCTCTGTATACTACTGTAACATTTACTCTGGCTTTCTGCCACATGGAATTTTGTACCCAGGGATCAAGAGAGAGTTGTGTAAGTTCCACAGCCAAATCCCTATATTCAGAGCAAGAAGGGTGCAGTTGTCGTTTTGTCACAGGTATATGCCCATTCATTACCATTACTGAGTCCCCTTCAGATGTACCTCTTACATCCAAAACTTGTATTTATGTGAGACAACCTGGCAGTCCTAACACAGCCCTTAGTTTTTTTACATCCATTTCTCATTTCACCTCTGCCCCATGGATGCCTAAGGGTAAACTGTACTCTGGGGGGATCTCGCAATTAGATAAAATTTTGCAGTGATGCGAGATGTTCTTTTCAAAACAAACCAGAATGAATAGTCAGCTAGAAAAGAGAGTTTTATGATCCTAATAATATGCAGGACAGTTATTCTTGCATGTGTTGTAAGTCATTAATAAGAACGTCTCTACATTATCATGTGGGAATTTCCCATGCGTATCTCTAGACTAGCTGCTGCTGAAGAAGCTTCTTTCCATCCATTTCCAGGTCTGTTGACCTTGAATAAATACTTTGAGCACCATTTCCAGACCTACAGCACTTCATCATCCATTTTGTGTGCAGCTCTGCCTACCAAGAGCACTGCCAAAAGGCTGAAAGCCTCACTGGCCATGTCTGTATTTTTAAATCACGCTGAGTACTTAAAGCACTGAAAGGCTTTATCTTAGAAAAACACAATAAATGTAAATACTCTAGCCAGACTGCTAAATTGTGTTCATTATTATTGAGTTTGATTATTCCCTTAAAACAAATGTTCTTGTGCAAAAGGTATATCTCTGAACTGGACATGCTGAAAATGTAATAGATTTGCTTTAAATTGTGACTCAGAAACTGCATCTATTTTCTGACACACCAGTCTTATACTAGCATAATTCAGTTGACTCAGTGATTCAATTCCTGACCTATAGCATATGGGAGTAGAGAGTTCTCAAGGAGAAAAGGTGAGGTCTAGTTACACAGACTGACGGGGGGTCATGGTCCTCCTGGTTCTGTCACCAGTTCCCCTTGTGGCACAGAGTAAATCACTGAACTCCTGGGGCTCTCCACGTGTGCAGGTAGTTTGCCTGACACAGCTATATTTCCTGGCTTGAATTGTCACCAAAATGGGGCGTTTATGTGCTTTCTTCGCTTTTGAGATGCTGGCAGAGTGTGAGAGCTCTGAAAAGGCATAAAGCATCTCATGTTGGATATTTTCAGTTTTGGTAACGATGCTTTGTTTTTGATGTGATTGCAGAAGTATCTATCCCAGCTTGCAGAAGAGAGCCTGAAAATGAAGGAAGAAGGCAGCCATCTGCCTCAGGATGACACTGGCATTGTTCCTCACTTTGCAAAGAAAAAACTATGATGCGGGTGAACTGGAAGAGCTAAAATGAGTGAATGCTGATACTTTATTTTTTTTTATTTCTATGATATAACTGTCAATTTGCACTGTACAGAGGAGGGGAAATAAAGAGCATGTTCCATGCATCTATGCCCAGAGTGCCATTAAAAACCAAAATGCCTGAAACTGTTTCCCACGGTGAAGCAATGCTGGCATATCTGTTAAGAAGTGGAGCAATTCTTTCTCACACTCTGCGTGCTGGGAGTGGTTTCCTAGATTAAATCAGAATTCTCAGGGATTCTTGAAGTTTTAATTCTGATGTGACACATGAGGTCAGGTGGAATATTTAGAAGCACTCAGCATCCTCCAGTGGTCATTGGAAGGAAAGGAGATGTGACTATAAATAGGCTTTAATGTTGCTTAAAATATCTTCAGCCATTTCACTCCTTGCCCCACTGAGAAGTAGAATTTGCATAGGACATCTAAAGCCATTGTGCTAAAACTAGTCAGTAGATGGCATAACATAAACCCCATCAGCGTCCACCTCCATGTGTCTTAGAGCTTGGTGAAATGATAAAATGTTTGTGTTAAGCACTGACTGTGTTGTACGAATGCAGAGGGAGCCACAGTCTGTCCCAGGGACCGTATAGCCTGAACCCGGCACAGCGAGAGCAATTTGAATACACATGCTGACAGCTAACCTGCTCTGGTTTTCAGCATTTTCCATGGTGTGATCAGGATGCTCTCCAGGTACCGTTGTGTTTGGAACTCTTCTTTTTGATAATTCTAAAGGGTGCCAAC
>JANHGO010006144.1:0-21875 GCA_024606505.1 Aquila spilogaster
GCGGGGATGGTGGGTGTCCGTGAGGGGGAGCGCGGGGGTGGTGGGTGTCCGTGAGGGGGAGCGGGGGCGGTGGGTGTCCGTGAGGGGGAGCAGGGATGGTGGGTGTCCGTGAGAGGAACCCTGGGCTGTTGGTGGGAGGGCAGGGACAGTTAGTGGGAACCGGGGGGTGCGTGTGTAGTGGCTGGGAATGGGAGCCTGCAGCGTGTGTTGGGGCGGGGGCAAGTGTAGGCAGTGGTATACCGGGGGGTCAGGGGGAGCCTGAGGGGGTGCAGGGGCTGGGAGTAGGAGCAAGGGCAGAGGGTAAGATCCTGGGGGGAGCCAGATGATGGGACCCCTGAGGGCAGAGGGTTGGTGCCCGTGGGGGCAGGTACTTTGCCCCCCACCATGTTTTTTGGCTTCTCCCTGCAGCGCTGTGTGAGCGTGTGTTCATGCCTTCAGCTGTCACCATCGCCCCACAGACCCGTGCCCCATGCCTGGCCCAAACTTCTGTATATGTCATGAGACTTTATCCCTATTGATAACCTGACAAGGGAATTTAAGTAAGCTCAGAGTGCGAGGAGGGAGTAGATTAATCTGTTACTGTGTTGGGGGTGATACCTGAAATTGAGAATAGTGGTTGACAATACAGCTTTTTTCCATAGAGAGCATCTATTTTCCAGTAGCAAGGGCAGTATTATTGTAATGGGGATAGTTTACAGACGTTTGTGAGCCAAGTTTGTAGGTAACGGTGTTTGTATTAGACGTAATAGTATGCTGGGGCTAGTATACCAAAATTTATACTATATTTTGAGTACACAAAGGTCAGACCTGAAGAAAGGCTTGTGTGTGTGAGAGCTTGATGACTTTTCCAGTTATAGCGATTGGATTAATAAAACCATCACTGTGTGTACAAATCGTGTCTCTCGACTCTCATTTTTAGCTCCTTTTAATGTATTCTGTTGATAACACTATGGTCGCTTTATGGCTCTCGGAGGTGAGATGCTGCAGCGGGTGTTGCATTACTTTTTAATGAAGGCAATGACTGATTGTAACTGGTCCATCTGCAACCATAACAGACGGTGCTAATGTCAGCCTCTGGACGGGCTCTCAGCTCCGTGCTCTGTGGTTAGGAGAGCCGTCAGAAGCCGATGCAGCTTGTTTTGTTTTCTGTTTTGCCAGAGGGCGAGGCTGTTTTGTACATGATTTGAGAACAGAGCGAGGCAGTGTTGGGTTCCTGTCTGGTGAAGGGGGTAGGATGGAGCAGAAACAGGGATGATGCTGACCCCAAGCCAGGGGTACGGCCCAAAGCTCCCCCGCTCGCCAGCAAAGACTGGGCCCTTACTGTCAAGTTGTTTCTATCTTCCTGATGTGACAGGCTCTCTTCTTTCTTGGGTGCTTTGGTCACTGGTGTGTGCATATATTTATTTTTAATTACAATATCTGGAGGGTTGAAGTACATCTCTTAAAGTATTCATTTGTGTTTTCATGAAGTACAGAAGGGCAATATTGTCTCATGTTTTTTGCTTTTCCACGCAGGCTGGCTTAGCCAAGCCACTGCTCATGTGTTGCTGCATTTATACCTGTGCTACAAATAGCAATTTTTTTGTACCCATGTAAAATGTGACTTGCAGGAGTAAGCTTAACTACTGCAAGTCACGTTTAACATGTTTTGTGTTTTACACATGACAGCTAAATGAGACTAGAAAGCTGTTTTAATACAAAAGCTCTGGAGCGACAGGACATAAAGCCAGGTTGTCAGCCTACCATGACCTAGGATGTCCCCATACCTGAGGGCAACCTGATTCCTCTGCAGTTTTGTTCTGTTAACTTTATTTCACACCATATACATCCTCAGTGTTTTGGGTTTTTTTCCTACTAAGTTAATTTTCACCATTTTTCTGTTTTGCAGAGTATTTAAATAGATGATACCATCTTCCTGCTCTCCCTGCTGGGGTGGTTGCAAAGAAGATGACTGCAGATGTGAGCCAGTGGGATGAAACTACTTGTGATATGGTTACTTGTCGACATCCACAGTGCTGGGATACACTAAAGAGAACTGAGGAGGAACATCCTTGGATCTGTTTAGGAAACCCTGATTCAATTTTTAGAGCCTTTTTGGAAAGGGAAGGTAAAGTGCTGGTTAAATTCTGATTTTCACTTAAGAAGGGAAAAGAGCATTCTTACTCTTGAGATAACTTCACTAGGACTCCAAGTTAGTTAAGGCAGTTTTTGGTTTTCACATGAGGTAGCTAGTCAAGTTGAACACTGTTCACAGATACTTAGATTTTTAAAGCTGGAAGTGATCAATAGGTTGCTTAGTCTGACCTGTATAATGGGTGACTTCACCAGAATTTATCTCAGTAGCTAGTTCAAATAAAGCCTCTCTTCTGTAAAGTAACTCAACTTGGATGGCTGACTTCAAGAAGAGAGAAGGTGTTACTTTCCTTGGCTGGAAAGTATTTCCTCTGGCAGGAAATGGCTTGTTAAATTTAGGTGCTCAATTTCCAACATGTTTTTTTTCCTCATGTATATATTTGCATCATACATATCACCTCATTCACTAATGGTTTTATTCCACTTGTAGACCCCAGCAACTTGCTTTACTTAAGTCCTTGTAAGTGAGGTTTGTATATCAACTGCCTGGAGCTTGCTTTATATATTCACTGATCACTTTTTTCTAGTGTGTGATCTCCTGTTTAACCAAGTGATTCATCAATACTAGACAGATCTCGCAGTCCTATCCTTAAAGGGTTTACTGCTGCCTGCCAACAAGAACTGGATCACCGTGGACAGATAATTAAGAAGAATGAATGGTTATACTTTCCTTACTAGGATTTCTCCAGATATACAGGAGTCTGACCATGTGCCCTCCTCTTCTGTAGCTGGAAAGAGCCCTTTAATGGCAACTGTGAGCAGCAAAGTGGCCATTGTGGTTGCAGTAACCTTCATGCTCTTAGAAGGACTGGTTGAGGCTCTGCAGGTCCCATGCATGGCTCAGCAAACACTGTGGCGTGGGATGTGCATTTTTTGGCACTTAGGCCCTGAGAATGTGGTCTGCATGTAGGAAAAATTGCAGTTGGTAAATTCGTGTTTGCTTAGCTAGGAATTCTGGCTATTGTTAAATGGAGCCATTGTGGCAGTGCACTCTATAGTTTGTAATTATCAGATCCTCGGTGTTCATCTTGCATTTGCTTTACTTTTCTTACATGAACTTCCAACACTGAAAATAGTAAACATGTCCCCCAGCCATTCTTCAAGGAGGTAGATTGGATGTTCCGAGTGTCACAGGACTCCTTCCACCTCTGCTGCACCCTCTCTTCTACGTTCTCTGATTCAAGAAAGCTCAGAAGAAGTTACTGATGTCAGGAGAACTACACTGAAGGCCTATCTGTGAGTTTTAAGCCTGCAGTAAGGGTGGGCACTCCCATGGTAGCCTGCTTGTTTTTCTCAGAATTTCACAAAAATGTTACATTTATGGTCCAGCTGCAGTAGACACAGAGCTTACCAAGTGGTGTTTGTACTGTGCAGAATGCACTGTTAGTACAGATGGGTTTGAATCCCTTTACTTCTGTGAAAATGATACTTCAGTATCATCATGGCCAAAGAAATAATAGTAAGTACAGATTATTCCTGTATAGAGTAGTCATTGTGGAACACCTATATTATTTCCATGATTCTTGAAGCCGTATTATAGGTGCGATACAAGTCCTATAATAAAGAGGCTGTTACTGCAATAGATTAACCTCTTCCTCTTCTAAAAATGGGGAAGGAAGCATGCCAGAAGCTGGTACACATGCAAGTTGATGTTCTGATCTGCAAAACCTTCACTCTGGGCACTGAAAACAATCCCGTTGTGACTGCTGGGAATGCTCGGGTTGCAAGATTGAATGTAGGCATAAGGCTCTGTGAGGTCTTGAGCCTGCAAATCGTTGTGTTCCTAACCCCTGCAGGCCTTTGAATCACCTCGCACCTCTTCCCCCTCATTAGTGCTAACTGGATCCACCCTGAGCTGCTATTGAGAGCAAGTTATCACTGAAGGTGAGTCAGAGCAGACAGTAAAGTGCTCAAGGCCAGAGTTAAGTGCATGCCCTGTTAGCTATCAGTGTTTGTAATAAAACAGTAAGAGACAGAATGTTCACAAAGCTGAAGGCAGGGACACAACTCAAATTGGAGTGGCTTCAGTGGTGTGGGATGTTGTTCCAAGGATTTGCATTTACTACTTTCAGTGCATCTGGGAGACTGTCCATGACTGCTCTGCTTTTTTTTTTTTTTTTTTTTTTTGGTTATAGAGGACAAATGAATTTTAAACACTTTACGGTATCCTTTTTAAAAGGAAATAAGCTTTTACTTTGTCATTATATTTTCTAAATTTTCAATTGCATCTGTTCTCAAACTTAGCTCTAATGTCTGGAATCATTCTGTCTTTCCTTTCCCTAAAGACAAAATGGGCACTGCAATGAGGAACCGAGTTCCCAGTGGAGCGTGCTACCATGCAGATGTCACTCAGGCACTTCTCTTCCTACTTCAGGTCTTCTAAGGTTAGATCATCTCTGACTAAGGCCTCGAAATACAGCAGTTTCAGCCTCAAGATATTTTCCTGGGATCCTTTTTTACCATGAACTAATTCAGCAGTTGTGACTATCAAAAAATTGCCAGCCCAAAATTCTACTGATTGAGTGGACTTTCCTATCTGACCTAAGAAAGATATTTGGACAAATCATGTGTACCAGTTAAGGAGCTATTTTCAGCTGCACGGACCGACTATTACATTAATGCTAACTTTGTTAATTCACTTTGGAAAGTGCTTTGAGAAGGAAACCTGTAGGGTAACCTCTGATTTGCCTTTCATACTGTTCATTTGAATTTGTTTCACCATGAATCTTGCTTCTATTTGTATTGCGGTTCAGAAAGACCTATTTTTCCAGGCCTGAACTCTGCAGCAGGGTCAGACATTATCTCACCTGGACAGATGAACCTCATGCTCTTTAATAACATTGTGAAGGTGAGTGCTTTCAGCTTGGAGGGAGGGAAACGCCTTTGACTACAGATAATATAATGGTTGTGAAACAATATATGCAATAATCGGGCTATGCTCTGCTAATTGATTCAGAATGCAAATTAATTCACAGAGGTGGCTTAAAGTGGCCACATTAAGGCTGAACTGATGGTGTGCCACCACCCAAATGGGCTCCAACTCCTTCTGTGGCTACAAAATGTACAGTAAAGTCGAGTTGACCCTATTGTAGTGGAAAGTCCTTGAACTGAGAATTGTTAGGGGCTGGGCAACTATTTTTGGAAAATGTCTCATGTGCCTGCTCTATTCTTGTGTTCTCCCCTGGGCATCACCTTCTGACCATTTCAGAAACAGGATACTGAACTACACAGACCTTTGTCTGACCCAGTATGTCTGCTTTTATTTTCTTAAATATTCTTGAATTCTATATAGGAAAAGGTCCTTCACTGACATGGTGGTTGGTCACTGGAACAGGCTCCCCAGGGAAGTGGTTGCAGCACCAAGCCTGTCAGAGTTCAGGGAGCATCTGGACAATGCTCTTAGTCATATGCTTTAATTTTAGGTAGTCCTGCAGGAGCAGGGAGTTGGACTTGATGATCCTTATGGGTGCCTTCCAACTTGAGAGATCCTATGATTCTATGTGCCCACTCCCATGCTTGGACAAAAGGGGCACGTCAGGATCATATAGTTACAGGGAGAGAAAGAAGACAGCTGTCCTTTCAGCAGCAGCCTTCAACTAAGTTGGCTTAATCTGAACACAGAAGTGTAGGAGAACTTTGGTACCTTTTATTTTACTTTGTGCAGACTAGAAGTGGGGCTTCACCAGATGATGAAGGAGATCTTTGCCAACAAAAAGGGCAACTTACCCCTTTCCATTGTGCCATTTCCAGCATTTGATCTCTGTCTGCCCCATCATATGCCCTGGCCAATTCTGCTTGCTATGCCAATGCCAGAAATAGTTAATTTTCTGTGAAATTAGTGAGCTAAACTGGCTCACTGAGAGGTTGAGTAGTGCCAGACCCTGGGTGAAGCCCTGGAAAGCTGCATCCAGGGGCATGGTGTCAGCTAGCTCATAGAGCAGCTCAGCTATTTCATGTAGCTTCAGACTGTGCACACAATTCAGCTCAGGTGACAGGCAATTACTTTTTAAGCTGTTATAACTTAATTGCTTTGATCCATGTGACCACACTAAGGCCAAAATCATAATTCCCAAGAGATCTTTTCCTATATTGAAACCTTTCTCTTTTACAAGAAATGTCACTAAAATTTTTAAAGACCCAGCTTGATTATTGTATTATTTTTATTGCATTAAAACAAGTCAGCAATGGATTAATGCTTAGCATTTGTCAAAATCCAGTAATCCACAGCAGCAGGCTCAGAAAAGCGTACCTCTTGAAGTGTCTAATTGTACCTATCCATGTGCTAGCTTTGAGTGTTTCATTTTCCTGAGACAGCTGCTTCTAAGCAGGGTTACTGTTCAGACAGTGGAAATTTGGTTGTTAAGTTGGTCCCAAATAAACATCAAAAATATCAAAAACCTGAACTGAAGCAGTGTCAGAGTAAGTAACACATACAGAGGTTAACAGCTGCTCCAACAGCAGAGTGCTGGATCCCAGCTCTGTGTGCAAGGCAGCAGGGTCTGAGAGCAGAGACTCAGCATCACAAACCCAGAGATCAGGCAGCCCCAATGTCCACACAAGAGTTTCAAGTGGCAGCAGCTGCTCCAGTGACCTGTGGCACTAGGCAATCCTTGTCCAGGATTGCTGTACCTCACCACTTGCTGTTGAAGTTTTTGCTGTACTTCCAGTGTATTTATTTTTTTGCATATATTTCTGCTTGACATATGTTGCCTACTTGGGCAGATGTAATGGGCCCTAGGGCTGCTGCTGAAGGATAACTGGATGTTCAGATCAGACGTTCTGTAAGAGACCTGGAACTTCTCATGGTGCTGCTCTTCGCTAGTGTAATTGAGGGTTCAGAGTCCATGGGGAAGAATGGTGCTGTGAGTTTATGTAGTGCTGTAATTAGCTCTGCTTTTATTCAGGTTAAAGCCTGTAAGACAGGTATGTGTTAAACACCTTGCCTGTGAAAGTCCCACTGCCTTAAAGAAATGCAAAGCCAAGGACAAAGCCTTGTCGTGGTAAAATTGTGAGGTGCTTGTGTAATGTTCCTAAATTAGGTGTGTGCCCAGGCTACTGTTATTCTGCAGGCTAGAAATGGCAAAAGGAAAAAACAAAAAAAAGATGAAAGAAAATAGTTTATTGTGGCCCATTTGTGCTATGGGGTCAGTATCTCCACTCAGCCTTCTGAGAGTGAATTAGACTGTGCTGTGTTCCTGAGGATAACCCACCCCTTGCTCTTGATTGCCAGTATCCTCTATAGCTGCTGTTTCCTCACTATAAAGGGTGACAGTGTGAGGCTCTGCCAGCCCCTGTAGGAGACATTTTTTACAGGATGTTTCTGGAGTGATCAGGAAGCATTGCTGTGCTTCAAAGGGATCCCTTCTGAATTAACCTGTCTCCCTTATGAGCCACAGCACAGGCAAGTGAAGCAGCCAGGCAGTTTCTGCAGCCTCAGAGTCTTCAAGACAGGTGAAAACCTTCGAGAACTGAAAATAAAAGTAAGAGCTTCTCACCCTCCCATCTGTTTCTCTGCTGTGTACTGTCTCATGGAGAGGAGCTGATTATGGAGTAGCTCTAATACAAACCACAGCATAGTCGTAGCTGCCTTAGGCTGAACAGTTTCAGTCACAGTTTAGCCTTAGCAATAGAAGGGGGTGAGGGACAAGATGAACTGTTTTCAGAGTTCAGCAAGCTTGGCCCTGCTAAAAGATGTGCACAGGAACAAGTAGTTGTGCACACAGGCTGTTTTGTGCTCTGCATTCCTTGTGAGTAGCTGAGAAGGTTTGTAACAGCTCCTGCTCATGTGGAATTTGTTACAGATCCTTTGCCTGCCCTAGAAGCACTTGCTGTGCTTTAAGCCACAGGCATCCTGAGTTCTTACGGCAATGCCTTACCAGTGCAGACGCGAAGAATTGCTGTGGGTTAGTCCCTTTGCATGTTCAGACTGTTAATTTTGGGGGGAAGGGGCAGAGAGAGAGATTTAGAAAAGGGATCAGCTAACAAAGTTACCCAAAGCTATGGGTGAAAAATGCCAAACACGTCAAGTCCTATAAAGATGCAAAGACAAGGTTCTGGTAAAACTGGACATCACAGAGACTCTGATATCTCGGCAAAGCAGCAGTGCTGAGCTGAGTGCTGTGTTGGGATCCTGTGCTGGCTGTGGGAGACACTGCAGAAGGGGATGAACGGCTTTGCGCATTGGGCAGTGGGCCGGAGCAGCTCACGAGGCATTTGTTAACATTGGGTCAATGCTAGTTTAATCTCCAGTGCAGCGTTCGCTCTCTGCTGGAAGGTGCATTTTTGCAGGAGCGTGGTGTCTCAAGTGCATCTGCCTTGAAAACCTGCCTGTAGTGTGAGCAGACGGACCCTCAGTTTGGCAAGGGCAGCAGCAAAGACCGTGCTGGGGCGTGGTGTGGGTGTTGCTGTGGGTGCTGCAGCTGGCTCACAGATTTGGGCCTCAACAGGATGTGCAGACTCTGAGATGTGAGCAGAGAAGGTGCGGTGTTTCTAAAGATACCCTTGCAGCAGGGGAAACCTTTCTTGGGTCCCAGATTGGAAAAGGATTTAGTAATCAGCCAGTCTGCATCTCTGTTGGGTTCCTCACTGACATTTTTCAGGGAATGATTCAGCTGTGCTTGCTGCAGAGGTGATGTCGGGAACAGGAGCACCCCAGCTGTGCCCTGTACTCGATGCTTGCTGTAGACCCTGGGGGAGAGTGGTCTGCAGCAATCCCACTGCTGGGAAAGTGCTGAGGTTTGTGTGTCTGTCCTGCATGGCAGACTTTGCTATTCCCAGAAATCTGGCCTCAGGATTGCCCAGAAATAGCCCAAACCCTTTCTGTTCCAATCCTCTTACCATTTAGGAAGCCAGGTAATTTTTCCCAGTCTGATTTAGTTTCTTTAGTTTCGAAGCCAGCTTCAACCTTCTGGGTTTTCTTTGTGCGTATGTTACCCTTTTGCTTGGAATAACTGTCTAAGCATGCGTTTGGATTTGAATATCCAGCCAAAGGCAGATCCTAGTGCTGGCAAACAAATTTGTGATGGAGAACTGTGTTAAATTTTAAAAGAAAGTCATTAACTCCCAGGCCAACCAGCTGAATGTGCAGTTTGCTGGAGACTCGAATAGAAATGCAGGTTAAGGTCAGTCCCCAGGGGTTTGAATGTTAAGAGGGAAGTTAGAAAGATTTGGTACCTCGCTGTTGGGAGCCAGTAGAGACAGGGGCCGTTGCACACGCCACCGCCACCATCTCTTCCTGGCATGCAATTTAATTTGTAACTTCCTAGTACTGGAGCTCTGCTCCCTTGGGACATTTACATACTGTTTTTTTTTCCCCCCTCCTTTACAGTGGTGCCAAGGTCAAAGGCTTGTGGCAGCTAAATCACAGCGCAGGACACTGGTGCTTGGACTTTGCTGGAGAGAGTAACCATCCCGTGTGGGAGTTATGGAGCAGCTGGGAGAGCCAGGGCTCACACGTGAGTGCTCAGATGATTTCTCTGCTTAGTTTGCAGTGCTGCTCTGTCTCCTGGGTGCAGGATGGATTATGACTATGCAGGTGCCTGGTTATCACCACTGAACCAGATCCTGGCACTTGTAGGAGATGAGGGACTTTATCTCCTACATGCCCTTTGTGGGGTGTTGGAGATACCCAGCTCCTTGTGGGATCACGTTTGATCTTGGGGCTCTCTGTTAGTGGTTTGCACTGCAGGATGGAGCAGACTTGAATCTGCTGGGTTTGAGAGTTAGCAGTGATTTTTGCAGACAGTGAGCCTCAAGCCCTCTAGGAGGAGGGTGTGGGGGACTCCCACGGCCTTGGAGTCCTGGAGTCCCACAGAGACTCTTCTTTACTTTCACTTTTTTTTTAAAAATTTATTTGGAAAAATCCTATCTCATGGGATTCTTTTACCCAAACCTGTGAGACTGCCTGCTTTAGATAGAGAGAGTGCATTTTGTTACTGTCCTGTTTGTCTTTCCTTTTGCCTCTTAAAAGCATTTTGCAATAAAGACATGGAGAGGGGAGGCTTTTTGTGAGCCTGGGGAGCTCCTAGGAGACAGGGTGGCATGTAAAACACCTCCCACCACTTGCTGCATGTGCTGGGGAGAGCTGTAGGCTTGGCAGTGTCAGAGAGGAACACCACAAGCCGTAGTCTAGATGCTGTCATGGGGATGTGCGGTGAAGGAGACAAGGACACGGCAAGGCTGGGCTGGTGCACACTCTGCTTGCATTAACAGAGGTTCAGGATACCTGGGACCGCAGAGTGGATCGTTTGCTTCTTCCCTCAGTAGGACTACTTGGTGTTGCATGTCCTGTGGGTTGAGATGTGCTGTGCTGGTCATTGATAGCTGGGGATGCTGCGCACTGAAACATGCAATCCCAGATTGTATTTTTTTTTCAGGGGCAAGTAAATTTGCTGGGATAAAGCTTTAATTTTGATGGGTGGCAGATGGAGATCACTGGGAATGTCAACAAATGGATTTAGCTGAACAAATGAGGGGAAGAGTTTTTGATAAGCCTGAAGGAGGGAACATTTTGAAGTGCCTTAGAAATTACCCTGTATCCCTGAGCAGTGCCCATCCCACCTGTGTGCTGGTTCCTGATTGTCCAGGACACTCTTTGACACCATTTACCCGTGTCTGTGCTGCTCGGGCATCAACAGGGCTTCTGGGGGATGTGGTGAGGGATAGATGGATGTTGGGGACAGTGGCAGGGTCCTTCTTCAACCCTCCTGTCCAGGAGGTGACAGCAGCACAGACTGTGACCCCAGGCAGTCCAGGGCCTCTCTTCTGGGGACCTTCATCTGCAATCTTGCTGTTAGACACAGCCGTAAGAGAGGGGTTTTGAGCCTCTGTGAGGTTTCTCTGCAGACCCCAGGGCTGGGATGGTGAGGGGTCCCCAGACCCTCCCTCTTGTAATTTCTGTAATATAAATACATGTGACTCAGTTCCTCTCCCAGGTTCGTTGCCAGTGCTGCCTGTGAGGACAGGAGATGAAGGTGAGGATGCTCTGTGTCCAGAGTTCTCTTGCATGTCAGCAGATGTGGCTGGGATGTTATAGAGCATGTGACACCTCCAGTTTCAGCTGGTTACAATTTGGATGAGCTCTGATGTTGGTGAGCTCTGCTGGAGCTGAAGGCTTCACTGCTGGGGAAGGCCAGACCTGCTCCACTGGCTGTACCTGTGTCTACAAGGAGAGCACAGAGCAGGCCATGGGGATGTGTTTCCAAATGCCGGGGTGCAAATATTTCCTTGGGCAGCTGAGACAGGGAACTGCAGGATGTCTTGGCATAGGCTGCATGCTTGGCCAGGTCGTCTCTTCACTGGAGAGCCTGCCTGTGGTGCACAGATGTACTCCTGGCTGCTGGCAAAGGACCCACTTCCCTCTTTGGGGCTGCGTGTTCCCCTGCTTGTGTTTCTGGGTTTTGTGGACTGCATTAATCCTCACACAAAGCAGCTGTGCCAGATGTGGGAAACGAGGTACTTGTTATGGGCAGAGATGCTTTTATCACAGAGCCCCAAGAGCTAGAGCAGCCTTCCCCCTCCTGTGTCCACCATGCTCCACCAGACCCTGCCCTGAGCTTGCTGCTTTGAGTGCCGGTTGGAGAGGCAGGAGCCAACAGCACTTGCTTCCCCAGCTGCCCATGGGTTACGGGGTCCTGAAGGATTCTGGAGCTCTGGAGGCTGCAGGGTAGCACTGGGAGCTATGATGCCACCAGGCAGCCAAAAGAGTTTAGTTGGTGGCCCAGGCTTGCAGGGTCTGGACCAGTGTCATCAGGCTCCATCTGCTCGCCTCCTACACCTCTGACATTGTCAGCCTTGCTGGGAAATGGGGATCCCTCTTCCCCCTGTACTCAAATCCAGCAGTATTGTGAGAAAAGGCAGATGTGTTGGGGCTGCTGAGAAACCAGAGGTTGTGGGAGCTTCTGGTGCTCTGGCTCTGCCTCTCCCACAGGGTGTTTCTACTTGGTGAAATATCCTGCACTGCCTGTGCATCCTCTGCATTTTGATTAGGCAGCAAAGACAGCTACGGTGCTAAACAAACCAGCAGCAATTAAAGAATGAATCACGTCTTTGTTAGGGGCCCCCTCTTTACCCCACCCTGAACTCTGGATCCCTGCGGCTGGAGACTGTCGGAGGTGATGGGGGGCAGAGCTGGAGCCCACTGGGCTCCTAGGCATCGCTGCTGAAAGGCTGAGCAGCAGGAGGGCTGCTCAGCTGTGTCAACAGCTCTCACCCATGGTTGTGCCTGGTGCCTCTTCCCCTGGGCTCTGCAGTCCCCTGGGTGCAGGAGGCTCCAGCAACGCAGTGTCCATGGGGATGGATCTGGGTGCTTCCCTGAGCAGGAAGGCAATTCTCACAGCCCAAGTGGATTCAGCTCTGGGCCTTTTCTGCTCCACCGATCACTGAGCTGCATATCATGCAGTTCACATCCCGGCTTGTGCCTTGCTGCCATGCTGTATGAAGAAGGGATAAGGAGGCTCCAGGCCCCTTTCTACCACAGGGCAGGAGCTTTGTGTGGGGGCTGCCAGCAGAAAGTCCTGCTAGGCCTTCACAGGCTCTAAATATCTTAGGAGGCAAGTAAAACAGCAAGTGGCTGCTTGGCTGGGTGCCTTCTCAAGGCCCCTGCAGGTTGCCAAGGTTGGGGCTGGGCACTGCAGGGGGCAGGCAGCCCAAACAGAGCCATGCTCTTTGTCTGGAGGCCTTTGGAGACTGCCAGGTCATTATTTGTCTCTCCCCAGATGCCCAAAGGGGCTGTGATTTATGGCAGCAGTACAATAGGTGTCTGTTGGCAGTGATGGATTGGGCTGTCCAGAGGGTATCCCTCCTTCCTTCCCTCCCTTGCTCGCTCTGTGTCCCTTCTGTTGCTTTTCCTGCAGTTTCAGGCAGTTTTGCAGGTGTAAATTCAGCTGAATCAAGCCAGTGCCCCTGCCAGAGAATAAGCCACACTTTGGGGGAAAAGGCAGCTTTTCTAGCGAGCAAACAGCCTTTCCAAGTTGCCTGCCTCCCTGCGCCAGGATGCTTTGGCTAGGGGCTGTGAAGGTGGAGCTGGGAGGATGTTTTGGGGTACCTGAAGGTGTTGGGCAGTGTGCACTAGGTGCCGTACGTCCTGGTACACGCTGCTGCGTCATGGGGCTGAGTGGCACATCCTGGCTCCAGAGGGCTTGATCTTGCATCAAAATCACAGGTCAGGCTCTTTTGCTTTTATGGACGGGGTGTGTGTGTGGCATGGCTCCATCATGGGACGAGAGATGCTGCTCTGCCCCACTGCCCTCGTGGGGGAATTAACCTGTGACTCAGCAGCTCGGGCTGTGTTTGCACTGGGTCTGCAAAAGGGCAACATAAGACTCTTGTGCTGCACTAATCCTGCACTGCTCATCACTGCGGAAGAAGCCTGGGCAGATGTTTCTGATCCTGAAGAATTACTGGGCCATGCCGGTTCCTCTGCTCTGTGCTGTGGCTGGGAGATATCTCTCCATCAAGGCTCCCATTTCTGGGTCTGTGCAATTTTGTTTCTATCAGCATGGGATCCTGTAGCAGGTTCCTGGGTGGAGGTTTGATGGCTGTGCGCAAAGAGGGGCAGACTGGGGCTGGTGTGCCATCTGCAGGGTGCTGGCCACAAGGAAACCAGCTGATTCCTCCTTGTGCAGAGCCTCCCTGCTGCTCTGAGCCTGAGAACATCAGCAGGTTGTGGGCTGGGAACTGGATCTGAGCCAGCGCCTTGCAAGACTGTCCTGAACACCCAGCAGTGGCAGGGCAGTGTCTCTGGTGCCCTGGAGAGCTGCTTGTGGACTAATGAAGACCTGACTAGGCTGGTCGTCTGTTTTAAATAAAATAAAATATAACAGTGCTGAGCAGAGCCTCTGGAATGCACTTGGTGTGTGGCATGTAAAGGGCCACAGCCAAGGCTGCAGCTGAGACACATGCTGGGGGTGACTCCCTCTGAACATGCATCTGTGTTCTGCTGTGACACTGGATCTAGTGAATGACCATCACTCCTCTCCTTTCTGAACACAGGCAGGGCTGGGCAGTGGGGTGATGGTGTGGGACAGATGTGCCACGCTGCCAGCATGTGCCACGTTTGTGCAGAGCTGGCCAGGGGAAGCTCAGTGCAGGAGACCTGGCAGTGTGGTATTCTGGGGAAGGCTGGGGCAAGGTGGAGACATACCCTTGGGGCAGGTAAAACCAAGGGTACTGCGGAGCCTGTGATGTCCCCTGTGTCCCAGCTCCCCATCCTGCCGTGTCCTGTTCTCATCTCTTTTCTCTGGCAGGGACAGGGCAGAGTCCCCAGTTGCTGGGGCAGGAGTGTCTGCCAGCCCTGACAAAGGAGCGATGTGGGGCTGGACAATCCTCCCTGAGGAAGCAGAGGGGACCGTCAGGGAGCAGGAGGAAGATCAGCCATGCACAAGTGAAAGGGAAAGGTAAGTGATGGGGGTATGGAGGGGCCGGAGGCTCAGGTCTGGCAAGGAATGTATGGAGGGGCAACCATGTCGAGGAGAGGCAGGGGTGCGTGTCCAGCACCCTGGACCCTACAGGAGATCTTGTCGTTTTCCATCCCAGAAAGGTCAATATATTTAGTATTACTTCAGCTGCATGTGGGCTGGGAAATGGAGGTGCCTGCACAGCACTGACAACAGCCATCCACACTGGCAGCATGTCTACTCAGAGCCTGTGCTGGGCTGCACCCTTGTCTCTCCCGACCTTGTGAGGGCTGAGCTCTCTCATTGCCCACCTCTGCCTGGGCCCAGGGCAGTGGGACCTGTGAATCTGCTGCACTCACCCAGAAAGCCCCTATGGGGCTGATCCAGGCTCACCACAGGCCCCCCCTCCACTGTTGTGGACCCTGTAGCCTCACAGCAGTGCTACGAGGAACTGAACTCACTGAGTGTGGCATTTCCTGCAGCATGGGGTGGTGTGGGAGCAGGTTCACTCTGCTGGGGACTCTGCTGGAGATCAGCCCTCCATGGGGCCCTGCACTGTGGGGAGCGGGGCTGCATGGACTTGTCAGTGGGAAGCAGAGAGTTCTGGGACAGCCCAGCCTTTGGGGAGGGTTTTTTTTTTTTTCAGAGGAACCATCTCCATCATTCCTCCACACTCTCCAGAGCTTGTGCTCAGCCCTGGGTGCCTCCCGGTAAGCTGTGGCACAGCATCCAGAGCTGGTGGGTACATCGCCAACTCCCAGGTGATGGAAAGGGCTGCTCTGGAGTCTTGCAGAGTCACCCCATGAGCCTGGAGGGCTGCGTGTCTCTTTCCTTGTCATAGGAGAGCCAAGCAGGTAACCCATGCCCTGCCATCCCTCCCTTTCTTGGCTCACCCCTGCAGATCAATTCTCCTGCACCCTTTCCTTGCCTGCAATAATTTCCCCAAAGCGCTGTGAATGCTGCTGTCCCGTGTTGCTCCGGTGGGACAGCTCCCTGAAGAGCTGAGCATGTGCTAGCAAACCCGATGGCACTAACAGTCACAGGGATTACTTGCAGGCTGGCATGCTGTAGAGGGGAGGAAACGTTGCAAGGTTTTCCCCTTTTCCCAGGAGCTCATTCCTGGCGCATCAGCAGGGTGGCCGTGGAATGGTGCTGGCATGCATCTTGGGTCCGCAGGGGAGGGCAGAGCACTGCCCGCATCCTGGCATGTGGCTGCGGTGCGGGGCTCTGGCCTGTTTGCTCAGACAGGTGCGGTCCCCGTTCAAATCTGCGGGGCCAATGGGAGCCACGCCGTTCAAACGTGCAGCGGTTGGACGCGTGTCCCATGGAAACCCGGCTGCACGGCTGCCTGTCACTCCCTGCTTAAACGGCTGCTTGGTTTTCCCGGGCTAGGCAGGGAGGGCTCCAATTACTGGCTAATTAGAGGTGTCCTGCCATGGAGCCCGGCAGTGTCCACAGAGTCTCGCTCTGCACCCGCCAGACTGACCCCCTGGGAGCTTCTTTCTACCTCACCACGTTCGGTAAGCGTTGAGCCTGCAGCTCCAGGGAGCAGGGGGTGCATGCGGTGCCTGGGGGATGTGGCCGAGGCCCTGGCTGGTGCGGCACAGGGAGCCGCAGCAGGTCATGGCCAAAGCCTGGCGTGGTAGGAATGGGCTGGAGAGCTGCTCCCCGAAGGCATTAACGCTAAGCAGCAGCCTGCTCGCTTCTGCCTCGCTGAGCTGGAATAATATGTGGCTCCATTGAGCTGGCGAACCGGGGTGTGCCCTGAAACCAAGCTGCAGCCGCTGAGGCGTGCTGCAGCAGTCAGCCAGATGCTGAATACCCAGGTCATTTTGCCCCCGGATGAGCACGCGCTGGAATTGCTGTGTAGGGCTGGTGGGAGCTGTGGCCCCTGTTAGGGCAGAGCCCCAAATTCCTTCTTTGCTCCTTGTGGATCTTTCTGTGGCTGCCTCAGTTTTTCTGCGTGAGCTTGAAGAAGTCCATGTGCAGTGGTGACTTGGCTCTGCAGGCTGGAGCTGGCCCAGCAGTGGCTGGGCTACGAGCCTTGTATACCCACCCTGCGAGCAGGTGAATTTGGCAGCAAATGTTGTGTTGTGGTGTGTGATGGCTTGTCAGCAGCTGTCTTACACAGAGGGAAGCTGGGTGCCCTTCCTGGGTGCTACTTTTTAAGCAGCAGTTTTCTTTCAAAGCTTCTGCTTGCTTTAGTGATCAGGGCAGGCAATCATGCAATGTGCTGCTAAAGAGGCTGCAGGGAAGCAAAGAGGGTTATGTGAGTGGAGCAGGGCATCCCTTCCCTGGGCAGCCAGGGATGCTGTTTCTTCCCCCTTTTGGCTTGTAAGCGTCAAACTGCTGAGGATGGCCTGGAAGCTGAAATCCTCCTGTCTTTGTGGGTAGGACTTACACATGCCAAATAACGTGAGTTTTGTGGTGCCTCTTGGCCCTGTAACCAAGTCCAGGCCGAGCATCAACTCTGCATCCGCAGTTCCCTTCATGGGCTGACCATTGCTGGTAAGATGTGGCGTTGCATGCTCTGAGCAAGAGAGCAGTGGCAGGACAGGGCAAGCACTACCCTCTCCATGTGCGTGACCAAGGAGAGGGTCTTCAAAAGGGCTGGTGCCAGGGCCTGAGGTTGTAGATGGTGATCTCAGAGTGCTCTGCCTTGTGGCCATGGGGACCTGCCACCCACACAGTTATCTGACACTGCTTTCCTCTGGTAAGAATCCCCCCTGCTGTGTGCACCGATGGTTTGTGACTGTCCCAGCTAGGGCAAAACCTGCAATTTTTCCTACAATAAATCAAAAACGTTTAAGGAGCAGAAACCCAAATTTTCCATTTGTCAGACATCATCAGTAAGGAACAGATTTTCCTGCCTGCTAGGTCTGCTCCCAAAGGACAACATTCACGTGTCCCCTCCCTTAGCCTGGCAAACTACTCTCATGGGTGGGAACCTGTTTGATTACCATCTTGTGCTTGTTCATGCCCATTTTTTCCCTGTTCTCCCTGTGCCAGCTTTGTTCATTAGCTTGAATTGCCTCTCCTGGCCCAGTGGGGTCCAGATGGATGGGGCCTGGGCACCCCCTCTGCTGCAGCTCTGCTAGCCCAGCTGAGCCCTGCTCTCTGTGATGGGGTGTGCACCCAGGAGCTGCATGTGGGTCCTATTGAGACGAGCTGTCTGCTCTTTTGTCTCCCTCTAGCCTTTCTCTGCACCTATTTTCCTTTTAATTAACTTTTATTGAACACAGGTGACCTGGACAAGCTGTGTCAGGGCCTCTCTGCTGAAGCTGTTTCCCTTAGTTCATGTTAGGAATGTATCAAAAGAGACAAACCCAGACGATAATGTTTCTCTGACCCTCTGCTCTTGGAGCGAGGTGGAAATGCAGGCCAGGAGCTTGCCTTCATAGGGGATGTGTTTCCGCCCTCCCCGGTCTGGAGGAAGGTTACTGCTCCATGCATCTGAGAAAATGCAACTGCTGCCACTGAGCTGGTCTGTCCAAGTGCAGATGTTGGTACCGCAAATCCCTTCCACCAGCTCAGGCTGGATCCGCTCTTTCCGACAGCAGCTTCCCTCTCTGATCCCGGCCCCATACAAGCACTGGAATTGCTACAAAGCCAATGAGTGCTTCCCCCGCATGAGCAGGCTGGGACCCCTTTGGGGTCAGACAGGCTTGCTGGGGCTTGCTTGGGTGTGCAATTTGTCCCTTGATGTGCTTTGGAGATGCTTGGGAGCAAGTGCATTAAGAGAGAAATGTCATCTGTTCCTCACAGGAGGGAGAGGACCTTTCCCACAGATAGTCCCAAATCCTTTCTACTAGGGGCCAATTTGTGGTACTTCTGAAAAAGGCAAAACTGCCCATATTCTCCCTGCTCTCCTCTCTCTGGTGCTGGTGTAGTCCCTCATTGTGCAGAAACCCTCATTGTGCAGAAACCTTGGCCCCATGTGCTACCCCAGGAGCTGAGCAGCCCCAGCCATCCCCAGGACAGGGCTGGGTGTAGAGCTTCCTTCCCCCCCACCGAATTACCCAGCACAAAAGCTTCTTTTCTCCTCCCCAGGGCCCATTCATTACTGGCTGACTCGTCGTCATGCTTGGTTAGTCGGGGGCATTTTGCTTTAGTGTTGTAACGGTTGTTACATGCTAATAGTGGAACAGTGAGAGGGTTCCCACAGTGTCAGAGATCTGGAGATAGCAGCAGGGTTAAAGTCTTGGTCCAAAAGACTGGGGTGGCACGATGAAACTGGGGGACAATATTCTCACTGCTGTAAATCAGTATTAGCTTCAATAGAGCTGTCCTGATTTACCCTACCTGCCTCCTGTCTTTACTTTCTCACCGTGCTCTCACTTGCACATGTATAAATGCACATAAAGACATGCATTTCTGCATGTGCTCTCAAACGTGCAGATGCACACATGGAGACACACGTGAGCTGGAGAGAGACTTGAAAATTTTCTGTTTTTTTGGAGTGAAGAATGAGTTCTCTGAATTGTTTCAGGTTAAACAATCCGGTAAAATATCCCCACCCCAGCAAGCCTAAGCCCTTGGGTGCATCTTTTGCAAAATGAAATGTTGGGTTTTAATCTGAAAGATGTTTAGATGTCTGTAAATGATGCTTACAAGTTTATTTTGTTTATTGTGTTTTCTAAGCTGGAAAACAAGTGAAAATGGGGTATTTTGCTTTGGACTAAATGAAGCATTGTCCTAATGATGCTTTCAATCTTTTGATTCTTCAGGAGCATTGGGAAATGTTTAGTTTTGGGTTGGTCCAGAACAATTACACAGATTTCAGACTCTGCATCACCCTTAAAATCTGCACATCCTATCCAGGCTGGCAGGCGGCAGCTCCCAGGGAAGCCTCTTGGGAAGGTGTTCAGAGGGGCAGAGCCCTCTGTGCCCGAGCGGGGTCAGCGAGCCGGGGACTGGCAGCCTGCTCTGCACCCCAGCAGCATTTCACCCAGACCCTGACAAATACCATCAGCTGAGTCTTCATGCCAGTCTGAGTATTGTGGATAGATTTTAGGGCTGATACAGCATCGCTAGTGCATGGGAAAGCAAGTGTACAGCTGTAAGTAAGCTGGCAGAGCAGAGCTGCCACCCTGGGACCCATGCCCTTGCTCAGCAGGGGTTTACACGTGTGGCTCTCCCAGGTGCTGGCCTTCTGTGCAGGGTCTATGACTGGCTGGGTTTTCAATGCTGGGAATCAGTTGCTGGCAGACAGGTCCAGGTAGTGCTGAAAATCACAAATTGCAGCTCCAGATAAGAGGTGGCAGCTCAGGGATCTGGCACAGGCATTTCAAAAGGCAGTGAGAACTGCAGGTTGGATTTGGAGCTGTGCAAGAGCTGGATTTTATTCTCAGCTCTGCTTCAGAGCAGGCTGTGAGCAGTGTATTCTTCTGCAGTTGTAGATGCCATGTGGGGTGTTGTGGACAGTTGTGGCTGTTGTGAGCAGTGTGGCTTCTACAGTTGTGGATGCTGTGTGGGCTGTGAGCAGTGTATTCTTCTGCAGTTGTGGACACTGTTTACAAGTGGTGACTTTGCCTGTCGCCAGCCAAAGGCGTGTTTGGGATGCTCCTTCCTTCGTTCTTTCTTTAGAAATAACCCTCCCATCTTGTCCTTGCGCCTCAACAGAGGGGTCTCTGGATTCAGAGGCCTGCCTGAGTGCCCCCGGCCTTTGTACTTGGGTTTCAGCTGATCCTGTCCCAAGTAGACAAGCTCATAAGCACAGAGGTTTGATCTGCCTGCGTAGTCCGTGCTGAGAGCAATTCCCTGGGAGGATGCTCAGGCTGAGCTGAGTTACTCTGGTCTGCTCCATGTGGAACCCTGGTCTGACACTTCCCTGGCTCCATCCCTCCCACCTCCTCTCTCTGCTCTGAGTTCCTCCCTTCCTCTCTCACCTTAGGTAGCTTAAAAGGCACTGATGGATAGAAATGTTGCCCACTGGGCAGCCATCTTGTACAGGCAGGCTCTGTAGCACCCATGAGGGACTGCTGAGTCCCACGGTGAGCTCTTGCTGCTGTGCTGCGCTAATCCATGTGGGAAGTCGTCTCCTTAAGGAGTGGGTTAGGTCCTGGGTCCTCCTGAACAAGTCAGAACAATCTCCTGCTCCAAGAAAGATCCTGTCATTTGCTCCAGGCACCAGATCTTGGCACTTTGAGCTCTCTTTCTCTTCTATGTTATTCTCTGCCCTGTTGAGGGGCAGAAATGGATGCCCTTGTGCTCCCATTAAGATCTGCTCTTTTGGCCTGTTAATGACTGTTGGAACCATACTGCCTTTGATCTCTTGACTGTGCTCCTTGCTCTTCTCATGATGATGGTGGGCAGCAGGTCCCCTGCAAGGCTTGGCAGGGCTGGCAGCTGGGCACCCCAGGCAGAGGCAGGCCCCCCTTCCCACCCTGGTGGATGGCTGTGGGTAAGCCAGTGCATTGGGAGCAAGGGGGATTTCCATCCAGACCTGCTCCAAAGTCATGTTTCTTTCATGTAGCTCCTTAAGGCTCTCCCCTACCACCACCTCCTCAATCAAAAGCTCTCAGTGCTGTCGTGCAGGGAGCCAGGCACTTCCCTGGAGGTGCTGCGTTACTGGGAGCCAGGGGTCCCACTTGGTCTGAGCCTGCCCTGGGCTCTGCAGCAGAGAGATTACAGGATGGTGGTGCATTGCTCTTCCCTGGGGGTTGGCTGTTCCTGGCGTCATTGGCCACCTGACAATTGTTCAGTGACAAAACACATGACTGAAACCATTCTTGTTTAATCCTAGATTAAAGCAAGTATTGACTCCTGGTTTTAGGAGATTACCTGTCTGCTCACCAGCCCATACTGTCTGGGATCCCCAGGAAATGCAGGAGGCTGCAGTGTGGGTGCTCTTGCCCTGCTTCAGTTTCTGGGGGCTGGGTTTGTGCTGCAAGCAGTGCTGCATTAGTCCTTGTCGCTGCATCTTCTCTGCTTGATAGTGCCGGTGATAACTGTTGCTGGACGTGACAGTCAGCGACGGGGTTTTTAAGGCTTTCATGTTTTCCCCAAAGCCACCCTGGACAGATGAGGCATGGAGTAGAGCAAGCAGGGAGGAGGTGTGCATGGAGCAAGGTCCTGCAGCAGCGGATGGATGAAAGCGCATTAGTGCCGGGTTGACCCTGGGTGGACGCCAGGTGCCACTAAAGCTGTTCTATCACTGCCCCCCCTGCCTCAGCTGGACAGGGGAGAGAAAATATAACAAAGGGCTCGTGGGCCGAGATAAGGACAGGAGAGATCACTCACCAATTACCGTTTCAGGCAAAACAGACTGAACTTGGGGAAAATTAACTCAATTTATTACCAATCAACCAGAGTAGGGTAATGAGAAATAAAACCAAATCTCAAAAC
>JANHGO010006145.1:0-21872 GCA_024606505.1 Aquila spilogaster
AGATACTAATCTTGCTTTCATATCCTCTCTAGCCAAGGCATTTTTCTCTAATACACACACTTTTCATGTTGAGTATCTAGTCTGTTGGTTTCATCATCAATTTGTAAACACTTACTGACAAGTTCCCAACTAATTCTAGTTATCATTCCTATCTTTTTCTGCCCAAATTCATGGCTAATGAATTTAGCTATGGCTAATAGCAGTTTCAGCATTTGGAAACTGCCAAGAATTGAACACAAATTATCTATAAGGTATCAGTCATTTAGCAACAGGATATGCCATTTTATCACAGTCTGCCACTTCCTCATCCATTTTTTTTAACTTGGTACATCATGATCACCATTTTTACTCCCGTAATAAAAACCTCCTCCTCGGGATTCATTGATACAAACTAATACTGATAATATCAATCAAATTACTGTCTGTGAATAAGCAATGTTTCTCTGCTTTGTTACCAGTGAAAGTAGCACTAAAGTAAACACATGAAACAATTTTGTTCAACTCCTTTCTTAGTTTTATGAATTCATGGGTCTGATTTGGATTTGTACTCGGTTCTGTCATTCACTTTCCACTTTCTTCTGTTGTTTAATATTCTCCTAATGTCTTTTTGGCTTTGTTTTCAGAATAATTCCAGCAAAAAACAGGGCTCCTTCTCACAGTTTCTCTGGCTATCCATCACCCATGTTTTGAAGGGAGTTAGCACACAAAGACTAATCATCATTCTGTGAGGGCTTAGCTACCAATGAAATCCTTCTTACTCAGTGGGAAACCTGAAGGATGACAGAATAAGATTTTTAGAATGAAATAATGTAAATTTTATTCAGCAAATTCTATTAGGTAATTTGGTTTCGGAACAGCCATTGGAACCCCATGGATTCAACAAATATTGATTATTCTTCCACTGACACTAGTCATGCAGTTAGTCAAATGGTTAATACAAGCATGGGTAAATATTTCTATGACCAAAAAGCATTCAGTATCTTAACAACAACAACAAAAAAAACCTCACATCATTGTGATGGATTATTATGCCATTCCTATCAGTATTGTCATGTACATGAACAAAACATTTTGTCTTTCTTTTTTAAAGCAAAACTGAACAGACCTACATTATTCAAACTCTTGCTCTAGGTAACTGTGAACAGTCAAATTTCTTGAACAGGATGGGTCGATTATTCTTCAAAATATGAGGACTACTCTGAAAGTAATGTATCTTATTATGTTGGCACACGATGTCAGAGGTGGATGTTGGTGGTATGGTAGCAGAGTTTGAACCTCCCCACCAATATTCCATTACATTTTGTTGCCATGTGACAGATGGCAGCAGAGGGGCAGTCCAACAAAATGGTGTCTGACATGGAAGTGCATATGAAGCAAAATTGTGTAACTGAATTCCTCCATGCATATAAAATGGCTCCCACTGACATTCACCAATGCTTGCTGCATGTTTATGGAGACCAAACAGTGAATGTGAGGACAATGAGGTGGTGAGTGGTGCATTTCAGCAGTGGCAAGAGCCACAGTGGGTCATCTCCACTGGTACAGATTTTTGCAAGTGCAACATGCAGGCTTTTGTTCATCGCTGACAAAAATGCACAGCTAATGTACATTTTCGACATAGTATATAATAATAGTGTTTTGTAGCTGAGCATTTGCTCTATCAAAAAGTTTTACTGTGCTCTTTGTATCTGTTCTATTTTCCACAGAAATAAATAGGAGGCAATACTTTCGGAGCAACCTACTTACAATAAGAGACTCATTCACAAATGTTCTTCCAACAGTGAATTTGTATGACCTGAGGTAGACTCCATGAGCTGCTTCTGGCTTATTTCTTAAATACAGGTGGCTTAGAGCTACCTGACTGCTCCAGCATGACTATTCTGCTACACTACCTTTATTACCCTATACTGCTTACATAGATTTTCATATCTGCCTCAACTATGTACAATATACTTTCTTATGTGATCATTTCTGCATTTACAAAAACAGTTTCTACTAACCAGCTGCAAACATAGTATCTAAGTCCACTTTGGTCAGTTCTGCAATAGAAACCACTTAGATTCTTTGGTATGGCCCCGTTCTCCCCTCAGTTCCTACGCTGATTATCTCTGGCACAGTGATAAATAGAAATTGCTCTAGACACAGCAGGAGCTGCCTGGGGGAATTTCTAGGACTTACTGAAATTCCTACCTGTTGTAG
This sequence comes from Aquila spilogaster, assembly GCA_024606505.1. Lineage (NCBI taxonomy): Eukaryota > Metazoa > Chordata > Aves > Accipitriformes > Accipitridae > Aquila > Aquila spilogaster. The sequence continues at coordinate 2,200 of JANHGO010006145.1, forward strand.
TAAATAGTCTAATTCTTTTTTGAGACAGTGGCTGCAAGTCAGAAATCATCCCATCTCAAGTCAATCTGTGGTCTCAAACAAGTTGCTTGTCATATCTAGGCAAATACATCTATATGAAAAGATCCTGGACTACCCAGAGTAGTAAGTTTAGTGCACAAAGTCTGTGTACAGATACAGCACTGATATGCAGCTACACTATACCACAACTGCAACTAAGGACAAATTTAATTTGCATCCTTATATCTCCCCGAAGGATTAATTTCAGTAGCTTTTGGCACAGAGTGATCCATATTTCTTCTAGATGTTTTGAAGAAAATAATTTACTAATAATTAGAGACAAAAATTCAATTTCAAATATCATCCATTTTCATATGTTTATTCGTAACTCACAAAGGTCACAATCTAAAATCAAAGCATATGAGGCCATTTGTACTACTTACTGGGTCTGGAAATCTGCTATGCATTTCCTCTCTTTCCTTAAAATATTACATTGTGGTTACATTTACCAATGAGTTTTCTCATTTCCTGTTCTCTCCCCTGTCCTGGTGTCTGGGCAGTGAGCAAATGGCAGTGTGGGTGCTTGGCTTCTGTCCAGGGTCAACTCACCACAAAAGGTAATACTGTGCTTTCATCCCCTTTTTTCCACCTTAAATACTTTACATACTTTACCTAAAATTATTAATATCTCTAAACTCAGAACTAATTTAGGAGCCACCTTAGCAATTCACAGATTGTCACTACTAAGTTGCCTAACTAGTGCATAATGATGCGTTTTGAATTTTGCTGCCAATCATCCTAAGTACTCAACATAATGACAGAAAGTATTCACTGCCATTTGTTTATTTTTTTTTTTAATCTGGGCAGAATTTAGCTCAAAGCAAGATTTGGTTCACGTGTGGACATCTGCAAAGTTCAGAAGGATATGCTTTCACTCTGATTTAGAAAACATCAGGCAAGCAGAAGACAGTAAAGTCTAGACTGAATACGACGGTTGTAAAGTTGAGGAGATAAGCAAATGTTGATCCAAATTTGACATCAGTCGCAGACGTTTTCATATGCCTAAATGTAATGAAACTGTTGAAATTGACTTCTGAGGGTAACATGATTAAACTCTAATAATGGATTCCTCCATTTTCCATATCTCTTCTGGCTTAGTTTTTTCATCCATTTCATAGTGATGACCCTAATTTAAGTGTCCTGTACACATTCACTCTTCAGTCTTCCTTACTGGAAGATGTTTTGAGAGATCAGAGATACAGTTCTTTCTGCGGGGCCTTTGGCAAGTATCAGTTCTGTTCCTTGATACTCAGTGTTTTCTGCAGATAGTCAAAGTTAATTCTTAAAGCTATGCCTACCTAACACATAGGAATATCATAAGCAAATCCTTCTGAAAGCCTCTCCGGATGTCTTGGTGCATTTTAAGGTATACAGAAGATGAAGACCATTGGTTAGTATTTTCCCTAGCTTCAAGCAGGAGTATCATTCCTGTTTCTCAGCAGTCCGTAAGACAACTTACAGCTAATCAGAAGTGTTTCAGAATCAAAAACTGTAACAGCTAAAAGGATCTCTGAGGCAATATCCTAAGCAGCTCAAAATGTATCAGGATCATTTAAATAGAGAGCAATAAATATAAACTAACTTTTAGAGGAAACACATTTTAAGCATATTTTGCTCATTGCAGCAATTTACAAGAAGCATTTGGATTACTCTGCTTTCCATATCTCTATTGGTATATATGGTTACTGTTGCATATAGATCTAGCAATTTAAAGTCATATATGATTCAATGTGAAATCCAGCACTATCAAACATGCTTCAGCCAAAGTTGCCACAATGCACTGCAGATACAGTAAAGCATAGAAATACATGAGAGAGCTGAAGAACGGAAGCAGGCTGAGTCAGCGCTTAATGCAAGTTGACTTTCCCTTATGCTATCTCTCAACACATCATGTAAACATATTCTAAGTAATTCTAGGATACTACAATTAAATTGCATTACATTTACAGAAAAAATGCTCTCTTCCATTTGTTTACTTGACTGATTGTTCGTAATGATGCAGTTTGAAGGCTGCTCCTAAGAAGCATTTCAAAACTTAGAAATGCTGTGGTTTTGTTTAGAAGTAAAATTGAGCCTCTCTAAAAATTCTTTTAATGCTTTGGCCGATTCAGTACACACTGTCCTTCTTTTGAGAGGACACTCAACTGCAGGCACACAAAGCAATTATCAACATTAAAAATAAAACAGAGTAGTAAAAATCATGTAAAATATCTTAACATCACAGTAAGCCTCAGCTTTGCATCTAGCTTTTGGTGTTTGGTATGCAGAGAGGAAACTGTAACTGTATTTTAAATGACTACTGAAAATTACTTTGTTCAGCAGGAAACTTTAGGGAAGTCTATGGGGAAATGCTGAGCACAAACACAGTGAAGTCTGAGCCTCTAAGGGGTGATAATTAGGAATCTTCTCCAGAGAGAAGGTACTTAGAAGCACTCTCAAATTTTAGAGCACTTTAGTTTGAGACAAAAATGCCAGGTGTCTGCCTTTTCTTTAGATTACTCGTGGTAAAGCCAGGTTATGCTTAATTCCATTGCCCATTTTCTCATGTGTCTTAATTAGTCCTTCCTTCAAACTTTGTTCTAAGCCATGCATGCAACTGAGAGGAGATTAATGGCCTGTCCTTTCCTTCATCACTTTTTCTCCCTGTTCTTAAATAAAGGTAGTACATTTGCTATTCTGCATTCATATCCACTCTCCCCTGAGGTTTATTAAAAATATTCACCAGCAGTCTTGCAGTTTCGTGTGCCAGCTCTTTAACCAATGTGGGATGGAAATTAGTTGGTCTCCAGGCTTGAAAAGATTATGTTCTTTGGGTTTCCATCCAGGAAGTGGTAATTTCTACCTATATAACTTTACTCCTCTTAGCCATCTTGCCTTTGCTGTAATGGTCAACATCACAGGCCTGCAAAATTCCAACACAAATCATTCATTTTGATTCCTAGCTATGCTTGGATTATGCTTTCTCTCTCTCTCTCACTGTATACCAAACCATTCTTCACCCATTGCTCTTGTTATGTTGATTTTTTTGTGTGTGATTTCTGTTTGCTTTCAAGGCTGAAGAATCTTTTGCTTTTCCCTATCAATATTTCTTCCAAAGTCTCTCTCAGAGTCTCTCTTTCTTGTGGCAGTTCCATTTTTATTCCTATTCCTCTTGACTTCCTATCTAATATGGCCAGTTGGAAGAATATTCTCCTTTTCTCTGTTTAGGATCTGTCTTCAAATCTTTACTTTCAATCATTGGAGTATAAGTCCTAACCGGCATTCTCAGGCATTTTAATAATGTACAAACCTACACATTTGTGACACAACAGCAGAAAGCACAAATAATTGAAAACTGAAGCACAAATAATTGGAAACTGAAAAGAAGAAACAGCAAACAGCTACAGATGTAACAAAGCAGAAGAAATACCAGTGCTGTCAAGTATACAGTGAGGACATCCTATGTGAGACAACTCTCATTCAGACACTCAAATCAGGAGAAGTTCCACTGAAATCAGAGGAATTACTCTTCATTAACTACAGAGTAATACAGACAGGAGTTAGGATTGCTGAAAGTAAATAACTGTAAGATTTCCTCCTCCATTTGATCACAAGCAGTTCTCACTCTCATACACTAAGATCTTCTCAGAGAAACATAAACCAAATTCTGAAGCCTGCATACAGTCAAACTCTATGTCAACACTCAGAATTTGCTAGCATTAGGACCCCAGACTTCCTGTAATATTTACTTTTTGTATGGCCCAGGTTTGTTCCTTTCACAAAGCAGTATAAAGTGTTTGAACATTCAGGACTATCCATGCAAAGTGAAGGAGAACTGAGCTTTCCTGCAGACTATATGCACGCCATTAGAAAGAAGACCACATGCCAGTGACATGTCTCAACATCAATTATACCAACCGCTGTTGCCACCCAATACAGAGGAGAAAATCAGGAGTTGACAGCACTGCCGCTGTTGCTGTTCCTGTCAAGGATGGAGTATTACCTTAAACTTGCAGGTGCTCTTCTACTTCACAGTACATCCTCTGGGCAGTTGGGTAGTAAGAAAGGTCACAAGTAAATGAAGATGATCCTCCGGGAAGTTAGGAAGTGAATAAATACATGAGTCCTTCAGTACTTATGCTCCTTTGCCCATGAGCAGTTAAGGTTAAGAATTCGTGTATTAGGTAATTTCATATTTAAATGATTTCTCTGTGTTGCTGGCAAGAAAAAAAGAAAAAAAGAAAAAAAGAAAAAAACTAACCACATCTGTAGTGGATTCTTATAGAAACTGGGGTTTATTTAACAATTAACGTGGTTAATGTTTCTAATGTTTCTACTTGAATATTTTTCTCACTTGTTTACTCCTCACTACAGCCTTATGTTTATTAGATCTTATAATCAGACCATAGTGGTTGCAGCTAGCAAGCAGCAGGCTTCTGCCTGGAAGTTCACAAGCTCAGTCTTTAACATTCACTGACACTCACCCGTACATAATTGATAGTGTATTTTGCCTATGACACTCCCCAGTCAAAGAATGTTTCTACCATTTTCTTCCATGATAGGAACTAGGAAATCTTCCCAGTCTCAATACAATCACTACAAACACTGAGAACTCAGTAAGAGAAACATAAACAAGAGGTTTAATGTACCAAAGTGGAACACAACCTTCTTCTCTAGTGTCTTTTGAATTGTTAAATTGGAAGTCTTAAGACAGCATCTCGATATAATAGATTAAGTCATCACTTTGGCTTGTACTGTGCTCTAGTATATTCATATGCTTTTTTTAAAAGCCAACTATTTCTATTTTGTTGAATGTAGCTCTGAGGTATTTTAACATTTGTTTTGCAATCCACAAAGGAATAGTCATGCTATTATGATGGTTGTTACTGAATCAAGACTATCAGATCAATATAAATTGCACACAAAACCAGTTTAACCAGCCACGTCATGAATTCAGTTAATTGACAGTCTCTTGGAAGCTTTAAATGGACCATCTGCAAGTGAAGACAAGAATTGTAGATGATCAGTCTCCATCAAGCTGTAGTAGCCCAATATATCTAACATAATTCAAAGAACATTTACAGATGTTCACTTTATCACTCTATAATGTAATGCACCACAAACTGGGAAAATATCACTGTGTAAATCTCAAGAGTGTATTTGATAATCCAGCATTATTCAAATTCATGTAAGCATTTCCCATAGATTCTTGGACCCCAAAGCACTTCTTAGTCCCCTTGTTGATTCTACTCACTGCATAGAGTAAATCCATTGTAAATAATGGTGCAGATTACATTTAACACAGTCAGACACAGAAAAACCAAAGCTAACCACCTGAATTCAAGGGGAGGCTGAGCAACGGGTATGACTGGCTAAAGAGATGCTAATATGTATAGATTCTAATGGCCTAAGATATTACAGAAAACCTGAGTGTAAGAGCTGAGAGAGGGTATTTCTTGTGTGTGCTGTTCTGACAGGTCTCTGAAGTGTCACTAAATGCCAAAATCAACACAAGTACTCATCCTTGCTAAGAGTAATAGCAAAAAAGATGTGCACAATAGACCTAGGCATTAAAAAAAAAAAAAAAAAAAAAAAAACACCTCAATCTCTAAGTGTTCATTTCACTAAGTGTTCATTTCACTCTCAGTGAGAAACAAATCCAACTGACCTCATATCATGGAGGTGGGTATAACTGTAGCAGCAGGGAGCTACAAAGGAGTATTAAAATATAGTGCTCCAACTGCGTGCTGGGCTCTGTGGAGGTGAATCAATGAGGTTTATTGAATCTGCTATGGAAACCAGACGGCTATAATTTGCATCTAATATGCTCTTTTCCTGCCAAACCGTCTCTCCTCTCCAGATGCATGCATGCAACAGTTTTTCAAGGGGCTTTTCCTATGGTCTTCCTCACCTCCCAGTCCCTGTGGGACTCCAGCACTGGATGCCTTTTTACATGCAAGTTGAACACAGCCATATCATCCACCTTGGTCTTGGTTTGTTTCCAAAATGGATTTCATTACTGCTGAAATGCATATCGTTATCTACCTGTCCTGACTGATGACAGATGAAAGAAAATAAGGTGAGGGCAGAGAAAGATAATAAACTATGGCTGTAGGCTTATGAGATCTGTAGTACAGGTATTCAGCAGCAGACAGCCAACAATTACAGACATTTCAGCTTCATCTAACATTGCTCTTCTTACTCAAGTGTGCAGCATCTCTCCCTTTTAGAACTGTCTGCCCTCACCTCAGATCCTATACACATATTGTAACATGTCTGTTCATGTCTGTTCTCACACCCAGGGTAGCACCACTTCCTGTGCACCAGCGCTGTGAAGTTCCCCATCTTGATGACTCTTTCCTCTTCTGTCTCACTAGCTGACACTGGCCTGCCAATCACTTCTTTCTTTCATCTGGCAATCCTACTACATCCTCATCCAGCATTCTCAACATTTCTTACTGAAGAAAACAAGACCAGATGTCTCCTATGGATTTGTCCCATCAGCATTTAGCTCATTAAGCAAATCTCTTTCACTAAATTCTATGTTGTCATGGATGAAGATTGCTTTGCTATTGTTGCATGTACTTATCTTCAATCAGTGTACAACTGGGCCAGGTAGACCTTCTGGTAGGAAGTGTAGAGGTAAGGGAAATCAAATGTCCAGCCTGCTCAGTGGAGTAGTCCAAGACATGAATAAAGGGAGTACAAGAGGTCAGCACAGAGATCCTAGTAACCCAGGAGAACCACATCCTCAGAAGCCAGCAAATACTGTTACCTGTAACAGCCTCACAACTGCACCTCAGATGTAAAGGGAAGAAAGAGACATCGACAAACCTGCAAAGAGCTCTCTAAGGAAGAAATCCAAGTTGTTAAGAAGCAAGAATGAAAGAAAACTATCTTCCTGCATGAGCAGGGCAGAGAGGGGCAGTTTTGTTTACAACTTCTTTTTATCTGTCTCAGCTGAAGTTTTTTCTATTTTCAAAGATTTCCTTCTAGTTTATGTTCTAATAGACTTGGCTATTGAATTTACAGTCCTTTTAGACTGTTCCAGTGTGCTCACTGTAAGGAGTAGGTCATCTGGGGATCCTGTTGCTCATTTCTCAAATCCTTGCAAACTTTTCAACATCTCTGGCTCCTCAAATAGACGTTCTCACTTTGACTCCTGTTTCTGCACAGAAGCTGAGTGTCTTACTTCAAGAGAGCACTGACACAATATATTATGTTTTTCCTCTCTTACTTCCTTTCCTCTCTTATTCTCCCTCCAACAGATGAAGAATGAATCATTTCCTTTTCTTCTCTAATCCTTCATATGTCTCATTCTTGTTGCTCTTCTCTCTCCCCTGTTGTTTTTTCCCCTCAAATTGCAGCATATTTTACCCATGACTTCATTTGTCTCTTTCCTTTTGTCACCTGCTTCTTTGACCTTCCACTTCTGAGATCCTTAGATAAACTGCAGCTACTGGGTGGTTATCAGGTATCTCCTTTTCTGCAGTTCAGTCTCAAACGCTTCTTACCTAGCTTCCGCTTTTCTTGCCCACATGCTCTACTGAGAGACAACCAGTCCCTAATGGTTGTTTCATAGTTTTGATTTTAGAATAGGAACTCTATTTTCATGTGCTTTGATGTATGCTCTTCTTGGCATTACCATTTTCTGTTCTTTTATTCTTACTTTCTCCTTACTCTCATACTGTCCCTATATGCATCTAACTCTGTTGTAACTCCCCTCATTTCCGAAAGGAGCCTGCTCCTCTACAGCATATTGCAGTTAACATGAAATCAGAAATGCAGATATCTTCACCTTGCCATCACCTCAGGTACCCATGTATGTTTTGTATTTGACTCCTACACAAACTGGTATCTTGGCCCACTTCTCAGTGATTGTTAGCCACGAATTGAAGCGCAACAAAACCTAAAAAGAGTTCCTGATCCGTCAATTTCACAGGCCCTCTCTCTTTTCTTCAATCAATATAACTTGCCATTTCACCTATTATTCAGGTTGATAAAGCCCAGTCTCACCTGAGCACTTGTCCAAACTCAGTAGTGCTTTCTTGCATCAGATCTCAGCTATGATAGCGTCTGTCCTGAATGGCACTATAAGCCATGTTTTCAAAATTGTTTCTCAAAAGTAGTCAAATAAAAATGAAAAGAAAAAGAATTTCTGCATTTCGACGATGCAGATCGTTTTGTATACCATCTGCAGAGTGCTAATTATACACACCGTTGTTATTTGTCAGTATAAGATATTTCAGAATGATATCTGGAAGCCATCTGCCAGCTATCTTACTCACATTCGTTAGATAATCAGCAAGAAATCTTACACATTTTTTCCTTAGGTAACAATATGCAATACGCAAAAGTAGTTAAATGGGAATGACTTTCTAAAAATGACTTCTTAACAAATAACTGAATTCAAGGGAAGTATTTTGAATTGTTTAGAAATGTCACGTATGAAGTCATGTTTTTGATATTCCATGTTAGGTATTAGGTAAGAATTTCCAGAGGCATTTTGTTCTAATTTTTTATATCATTTATGTGATCGTGTAGAAACAGTAAGGAATAATGTATTAAAAAAACCCACCATGAGCAATTACATTATGCAAACAATTTATGTTGGTTTGGTTTGGTTTTTGCATTGTTTGTTTTGTAGCTGCACAACATTATTCATTCTTGTAGAAGTAGCTGTTTCACAAAACTTTTCTTCCTTCCTTTTTCATAACTCAGCCTCTCTAGAAGTATAATTTCACTGCACAGTTGGGTACACCTTACGTACAGGAAACAATGTGGAAAGGAGAAGAGGAATTAAGAAAGATCATTCCTGAATAAATAGTGAGCAGCAACTGAAAAAGTGGAACACATTCAATTCGGTGGCTATCACACAACATTCTGCCATGACTGAAATGACATTGCATGCAAATTCAAATCAAGATCTCATAACCAACTAAAAAAATGCCTTTCATTCAAACACATACATAGAACTTGAAGAGTTATACTCAGTTCCTGACACAACCTTCTGCACATTTAATTTCTATTTTTTGAGATCTTACCTGAATATACATATATATATCCCACCGTAAAGCCACAGTAATTTTTAATCTCCACTCTAATTGTTCTTAATCTCAGCCTTTGTCTGTTTGCTTTCTAAGAATGCAAATAATGAGAATTCCCATCACCTTCTACTTTACATGTACACAGGATTCATGCCATCAATGCTTTAGTTTTAGCATGACTCACTGCTACTACTGCAGGATATGCAGGGAACAATCTGGACCATACCAGTAATCCTATTGTTAAATTTGCCAAGCTGTGATGACAGTTGCTGCTGAATTTAAAGCATAAGCTCCAAAAAAAACAGTGAGGTGATCCAAGCAAAAGATTATCATCACATGCTAAAAAGAGTGTAATGTTCATTCTAACAGATCTGTGCTTCTACTTAAAATGTTACCACACAGGAAATTTTAAAATGATAGTTGATTCTCCTCCTAACTCACTATTATTTTTATAAGCTTCAGGAGTCTATTCACAGCGTTTATTGTCCTGACTAGAGATCAGCAAGTTGCTGTAGTAGGTATTTTACAAATGCAGAACCAAAAAAACACTAAATTTCTTCCTCAGAGAGGATAAAATTTAGTACAGGAACTTCAAACATCTACAGACACAGAAGGGATATTTTTGGACTTCTTTTCAGAAGATAATTAAAATGATATGCAAATGTCTATAAACAAATTCTTGGCATGTATGTTCTCCAGAACCGTGAATCAAATCATCCAGGCAGGCTCTGTTCCTGCGCTCAGCACCTGTCAGAATTTCCCAACAAATATATACAGAAAAAGAGATCATAAGACAATATTCGCAAAACCAGAATCCACTATGGATAAAAGGAAAAAAACAATGATAAAAAAAAAGAAAAGAAAAAGCACCCTTCAACACAGAACCAAATGGGTTACTTTCTACTCCCTTCATAAGAACATGAGCTTCTACCTTCACCACCCTCACTCCATCTGATGGAGTTCTTCTACTGTCAAGTACACTGAGTTTATATTTTCAGTGCCAGAAAAAAGTTGGCTATTTGACAGCAGCACAACTAACCTGATTTAGTTAGAACATTTTGTAAGAAAAACAGCTATGTAAATGTCACATTAATATAGCTGGCTGAGGTCAGCTTATAGTCAAGAAGACATTATTATCAATTTCCCCTAGCTATGTTAAGTTTAAGGATCACTTGACTCCAGCTAGGACTTTGCCACAAAGCAACTATCTGGAATTAATTATCTACTAAAAAAATAAAAACCTCACACGCTATTACAGCAAAATATATACAGCAAAAACATACACAATTATGGCACAGACTGACTGTAGAGAGTTAACATGGGCCTATGCTGAGAGAAACTACATCCAAAACTAGCAGAAAGCATGTCTGACAGACAGAATAATTGCAAATAGCTTGAGCTGGCCTAGAAACTACAGATGAGAGTAAAGGAGCTTTTCTTTCCTGGAACAGAAATCATAGTATCACAGAATATCCTGAGCTGGAAGGGACCCACAAGGGTCACTGAGTCCAGCTCCTGGCTCTACACAGCATCACCCAAAAGCAAACCCTATGTTCGAGAGCATCGGCCAAATGCTCCTTGAACTCTGGCAAGCTTGGTGCCCTGATCACTTCCCTGCGGAGCTTGTTTCAGTGCCCCCTCACCCCCTCAGTGCACTCAATCCCGGTGTCCCTGTCACCAACAAAGATGTTAATTACATATATCTGGTGTTGCCCCATTCCAGGTGCAGAAGGGGGAGAAAGGAATAAGAAAAAAGATTTTCCTACATTCCCCTGTCCAAGCACATATGGGATCAAACAGAAATTAACATGCCTTTATTAAGTGAATGGATAGAATCAAGACTTAATGAAATGAAAAACCATCAACAGATGTCACCAACCTGATACTACTACTTTTCACTAACTCATGCAGAGTCTTAGGGCTAACTATTTGCTAAAAGTGCCTACTTTCCATCCCAATATCAAATAGCCTCTAATCCCTAGAGAAGTCATACAAATTTGACAAATGTTCACAGGTGAAATATGTTACGATATTGTGTTGTTTCTGTTTCAGAATATTTTTGTTTTTTAAGTCATTTCACAAGCATCTCTGTTTGAATTTCCTAAGTCCTGTTCAGTCCCCACTTTAGGCTGTCTCTTACTGATGAGTCTAATCAGTGTAAAGCCAACAGAGCCAAGTTAGAAACATCATGTTGAATCTAGGACACTTAAAAACAGAATTGTTTGCTGTGTGCATTCCAAATCATATGGCTAATGCAAAAATATTACTCACGTAAAGAAAGTCTTTCTCAGCAGAGAACAATACTATGGTTATTGTTCAAATTCACTACTCCCAAATACTTCCTTTATTGTATCAGTTATACAATACACTCAAACTGTTTTCCTCTCCATTTCATTTACTTTCTTCTCAAATAAACACTTTTATGCTTAGTGCATAAATCTTATTTGCCAGTAACATTATGGTCATCATGTATGTCACAAGCACTGCCTCAAAGAGCTCACTGCCCGCTTTTCAAGGAAATGCAGTTAGTGCGTGTAAGAAAGAGAAAGCAAGACATGATCTACACTGAAAGAGATCATTCAGCTTCTGCCTTCAAGCAAGCACACAGCTTTAACCAGAAGTGAAGGTTTCATTTGTAAAGATTCACCTCTTGCTGGCTTTGTGGAAATGGTGTTAAGAAGGAATATCAATAAGAAAATAGGAAGGAATATCAATAAGAAAAGTGTAAAGATTTATCAAATAACCTGAAAGAATATTCACCAAACATAATATACAAAAAGACACAGACTGTGTTTATGTATGAGTGGGGAAAAAGTTCAGTAAAAAGATTATATTACAAGTAAACAGGCAGGAGATGTGGATAAAACATGGACTTACACCAGGTTGTAGGAAAAGAACAAGGTGAATCTCTGTGGCATGGTGACAGAAGGGGGAAAAGACTTCACTACCACATATTCAGTGGATGGGAACAGCAGGAGGAAGGTATTGAGAAAATCCAAAGAAGGGAGCTTGGGTCAAGGGGATGAGGGGAGTTTTCTGGGCTCTGGTTCCGCAGTGATTCTTCCAGTTATATGTGAACATATTGGTGCAGAGATGCTCTGAAAAGGCCAGTCATATTCAAGTGTATAGTGAATAAATAGCCAAGGTAATATTTTAGCGCTTTACATTGCCTTGATAATGTGACCTCATTATTGCAAGCATGTATTTCACCATGTGGTCTTTAACTTTCATTCAAATCCAAACAGATGAACAAACTCTGCTTAAGCTGTCTCTTGAAACGAGAACTTGAAGAAGACAATTAGAAAAAAAACTTTAAAACTTTGAAAATACATAAACCAAAAAGACGTTACTGTCTCCTCTATTGTATATGTATCTTATTTCTTAATTTGCAAAGGTCACCTCTTTTAGATTAGACACTGTAAGAAAGTTAATAGCTGGCTTCAAGAGAAGAGGTACTTTGTAAATCCCACATTAATTTTGATTCTCCCTGACATAAGGCTTTGAAAGCTTTTTAAGAAATTCTCCATGACAAAAGAGCAACCATTAATAGCAGCAGAACAGAGATCTACTCTTTCCAGCCCAAAAGGGACATGACTGGAAAGTTTCAGGATGTTCTCCACTAATCCACAAAACACTTCTATAATCCTCTAATTTTTACATTGTTTAAAAGCTCAGTAAATAAACTACTGAGATTATTTGCTGTCTACAAACAGCCTGACTGCAGTTCATCGGGTACTGGGGCTGTGCTTTGAGTGCTCTCCCAAAACAAGTTGTCATCAGCAGTCCTTCCAAATTGTGTAATTGATTTCCTTTAAGTAATCAAACTCTGTAGCAGCTTTAGTGCCTCATTACCTGTATCAGATATCACAGTTATCTTACATGGTGGCCTTGTTCTCTCATGTTATGGCTTAATTGTAATAAAGTACTGCTGTAGTTTATTCATTTATAATTTGGCGCTTCCCATGCTCTTTCACACCAACTGATCCTCAGCATCAAGACTCAGTCATACAATAGAAGACCAAATACACAGCCTAAAGAAGCTTCACCACTGAGTTTAAGAAGACATTTAATTTGTTCCTAGGCCTCCAGAACAGTAGGGACAATATATTCTTTAAATTTCAGTCTGTAATCAGTATGAATGTAGATTATGAGCCTGAGGTTTGTCAGAATAAACATCTCAAGCCATGGCTTAGTTTTCAGGTATAGCCACAATAAGTTTGTTAAATTAGTGCTCTACATCGCAGCCTCAGCACAACACAAACATTTGTCAAAAATCTTTTCAAGAAGTAATTTTCTCTACGAAAAGATAAAGAAAAGTGGAAATTATTTAAATTTGTGGCAATCATTGACCTCTTCAAGTCCTGGTGCTCATCCCAAAACAGCAGAATTCATACCATAAGAAAGGAACTCCCTCTCTAAAAAATGTAGATTTCCAGGCCAAAACAATCCCAAACTGAGGAAATAAAATCAATAAAGTAATCGATATGCAAATCAGTATAAATAAAGTAATCGATATGCAATCAGTATAAATAAACCTTTTTCCAGCTGTTATTGCTTTTGCTGACAAAAAAAATTTTTCCACTCCGCAGTAACTCAGCACCACACAGTAACTCAGCATCATAGAGTTCTTCTCTATGATGCAGATGGGAGAAAAATGAGCTTTTTGTGAATGCATCCACCATCTTTTTTGCATGAAAATAACTAACAGATGAGTATTTATATTTAGGATTGGAGTTTTGCATAGAGAAACTGCAAATAAATGTGCCCTTGGTGTCTAGGTTATATCCTTTAATGTTACATAAATACATGCCAGAAGCACTTTAATTGCATTCAGGAGAAAGTAAAAAGTATGTGAGATGTAAAAGAAAGTGCAAGATAAGATGATATAACAAATAAGAACTAGGAAGCTGCAAGTCAGAGCAACGTGCAAGCTCATTTACAAGTCCGTGGAAAAAAAAATCACCCTCAGATTCAAGAAAAAGCCTTTATAGTGACTCATGTAGCTGCTAGATGTTAATAATCTAGCCTAGATTTCACAGATTTGCCTCCATTTGTGACCTTCTGTGGCTCGCCAGGGCCTGGAGGATAACAGAAGCCATGCTTCTCTCCGAGTAATCCAAAACTGGTTACGACTGCCTACCTACACCCTATACACTGTGGCAGAAGCAATACTCAGCTGAAATGCAGCATGAATGATGCAGATGAAATAAACATCAAGGCAAATGCATGCAACCATGATTCTGGTTTCTGCAGTGGTCTACAGGGACCACTGCAGCAAAGCTGGAAGATTCCCAAAGATCTTTTTGAAGGTTGTACCAGCTCTTTTCATTTTAGTCTTTTTAGTGTTTTCTTTATTTCCTCTTCTCTGGTAAGACTGGCAAGGTTTGGAATTAAAGAGAGACTACAGAAGACATGGTTATCTTGTATCAGCAACTTCAAAACTGAAAGGAAGCAAAAATACAGCCTACTCAAACACGTAAAAGCAAAGCTCAAGGCTAAGACCAGAATTTCAACCTGTGTCCTTGAGCACTGAGTGTATCTTGAAATCTTAGATCACTACAACTGTCTCAATGACGGACCTTCAAAGCACTCGCTATATTCCGCTACATGAAAGAAAGGTTTTCAGTGTTACTTTCTTCTTGAGCAAGTGAAATATAGTATATATGCCTTCTACTGGCAAATAAACAGAAGTGAAAAATGGCTGTTGCTCAGATGTGCTTGAGAGAAAACATAGCCAAATAAATGAAAGGGAACCATTGCAGCAGTGATTCATGTATAGCAAAGGTATTCTACTCATCTACTCATTATTCTGCAAGGTGGCTCAGTTTGTCCAGATATATCAGCGTGTTTGTTTGCCCACTGTTGGCTACAGTGGACCCATAGCATCCCATTCACCTGAGAGCTTTTTTTTCCCTGAGCACCCATATCAACAAATCCTTTCCAAATAGTTTCAAAATGGTGGTCCCTTCTAACAGACAAATCCACTGTGGACAGACTGACCACTACTGAAAGCTATGGGATGTAAAGCAAAACACTCTGAGTCATATTAGTCAGCTGGACTACTCAGCACACCATACAGAAAAAAAAATAATGGGTGTATTCAGTTTTTATGCAAGAAAACTGTATTATTTACCATTAGCTATGGTAAATGCCTGTTCAATATTTTTCAGCTGCCCACAGGAACACTAATCAATACTTTGTGTCCTATGTCTGCCAAATTCAAGAGCAAAATTCTTGTTTAATTTCACCAGATCTTTTTTCACTTCCCTGTGAAAGAAAGACCTCAAGGAGCATCACATAATTTGCAAACCTCAGACTTTGGCTGAGCAAATCCTCCTGCACTTCCCAAACAATTTATGAACATTGCATTAAGTGCAATAAATAATTCAGTTTGCATTGCTCCTGGTACAAGCCATTTTAAGAACCCTGGTAAAGATATACAGAGAGCACATGCCCAGTCACAGCAGATAAAATCTGGGCTAGAGCGAAGACAATACCTGACTGTCAAACAGTGCTCCACTACAGAATGTGAGAAGTGTTCTGTTGGTATCTACCCTTCTCGAATTCTCTCTGAGGTCTGAGTCTCAGCTTATCTGTGTAGCTGCAATCATATTAAGAATGATGCCATGACAAAGAGAAGAGATGCTACCTCACACTACCTAACTTCTGCGGCTCCAGTGCTCCCCACAGTCAGATCCTGATAGCTTGATAATTTCCAGTGGCTTGATGCCTCAACAGCACAGTTCTTCTTGACCCTCTGCATGAACTAAGCTTGTGACATAAAGGTGACAAGTTTAAAGGATCCAGATCAGAGTCTGAACAGTGTTTTCACTACCTTTAATGTTCTCTGCTTTTTACTAGGTGCTTTCACAGAACATAAAGAATGGTGCAGCATTTCTTGCTCTAAGAGACCTTAGTTCATAGTTTTCCCAGTCCTCAGCAGGACACTGATTGCAACGCTTTTGCTGGGAACTAAGAGCATATCCTACTTTTTTCAGATACTTCTTAGCTTGCTGCCTAGAGCCCCCAGACATCAGTTAGTTAATGGCTCTGTGACAGAGCAGGCAGTGAAGCCCATAGCCCTGGTAGCATCCGTGGGGTAAAACCCAGTGGGGTTTCTGTGGCTCCTGCTGAAGGATTAGGATTAACAGAAACATTTTCTCAGATTAGGTGATAATCTTTAGTGCCACTGCTGTTTCCAGATGTGATCATTTGGATCTACATATTCTGTGATCTTCTGTTCTGTTCTAAATACAATTAAGAAAACGCCTTCCCAGAAAAACCCCACCATATCCACAGTTATTAATTTGAACATTTGAAGTATTTTTTCAACCCTGCTCGAAGCCTTTGGTTTGGTTTGCTGAAAATGTTTGACTCACTTTGTTCTTCTGACCTAAGTCTTTGAAGAAATTTTAAAAACTCAAGAAAGAGTGTCCCTGGCAACCAAGCCTCAGTTTCGCCCACACTATTATTTGTGCGAGAGTGCCTGCATGTTTGTCTAATCAAGGAGTAGAAAAACCATTACAAAATGCTCCTAATCAATAGCCTGTAGGCACAAAACCCGCAGGCACAGAGCTTAAACACTGAATATTCACCGTCAATCAATAGAGTAAACATCCAAAAACATTTGCTGAAAAAAATCAGAAAACTGTCTAAGTAAACCACAGTCTGCTCCCAAATATACTGCTAATGCTAAAAGGAACATTCTTCTAAATGCTATTCCTTGCAGACTGTCGATTCCTTTCCAACTATATATTTAAGTTCCTTAAAGCTTGCTATAACGTTGAGAAGTTTTCTGGATTTAATAACTCTTTTCAGGTCAGGAAAAAAGAAAAGCCTAATTAAAAGTCAAGGAGGGGCACTGAGAAAGATTGATATTTGGACTGACCAACTGCATATCAGGAATCAACAGATCTGTGCCGTTCACACAAGCACAGCAAGAGGTGTGAGAAGGAATAATATGCAACTGTGTTTGTATGTTTTTCTATTAAAAGCAGATGCCTTCTCAGACTTTTAACCCAGGAGGTGGAAACTTACTTTGCAAATTATATGTTAAGCACAATTTACTTTGCAGTATTTCTGAAAAAGCATGTGAGACGTCATATGTGGATAACATAGCAGCACATTTCACTTGCAACACTTAAAATGTGGGTATGAAAACTTTCAAACAGGCAGTCTCATATTGCAAGTAAACAATTTCTTCATTCATTTCAATGTATTTCGAAGGAAAAAACACTTTCACACTTCAGCAGTACAGTCCCTAGGGACATGAAGGTGATTTAGCAATACCTGGATAGTGTTCAGTTATGTATATATCTCAGTGCTTCTTTAGTTCACTGAGCCATATACTGTGGTGTACTGTTTATAATTTGCACTTTTATGACTCCATCCAGATGAGAATCTCAAAGAATTCTTCAACAAGAATGAATTAATCCTTACAGGTGAAGCAAGGAGAGAGGTTCAGTGACTCCCTCAAGGACACAAAACCCAGCCTTGACTCAACTCTCAGGCTCCAGTCTGGCACACAGGAAACTCTCCATGTCCAAATGTTCCCTAGAAATTTTCAGCAACGTTTCTCTTTACATCCCTGATTTTGCTAAGGTGATGCAAATAAATGAAAGAGGTGTCGTTGCAGAAATGAACTAGCTCATAAATCATACAATGGGGCCAGGAGTCAGATCTCTCAATTCCTTCTAGTCATCGCACCAGATTTTCTAATTGGAAATTTCTGGAAATTAGCTGGGGCAGCAGAAGGGTCTGGCACGCCAAGCTAAATATCATAGAAGAAAATGAACAGCAAGCATTGCCATATTGTCTCATCATTTCCCAAATAATACCAAAAAGAATGAAACTAAATTGCAGAGGAAGAGCTGATCGCTTTGCAGGAGAAACAACAAATGCGTTTGTCAGAAGTGTGATACACAAACCTAAGCCATCATTTCTTCCTTTGAGCCAAGTGGACTGCTGGAAGATCTAAGACTAAAGCACACCGTAACTCAAAACTTAAGACACATTACCTTTCAGACAGGAAATATTCTTTCCTCCTCCTTCTGCAAAGAATTTTTAAAAGCATTTGAAAGAAACAGGCATTGATGGCCAAACTGGAAACAACGCAGAACTATATACTATTGAAAGTTCCACCTCAGGATTCTCATGTAGGCAGCAGGGAAAATCTTCATTATGCAACAAAATCAGGTATTACATGTCCAGACAATAACTAATGGGGTTATTGCAGGACGAAGAAACGATCAGTTTTCAGAGTACCTTCATTTATTAGCTTGTTTTCAGCCATTTGTAGCAAAAGCACGTCACTGAAACCATAAAATATGCAAAATATATTGAAGGACACGCAGGTAAAAGGTAAGATTAACTGAGGGAGGTAATATTAATGTAACTGTTCTCAAGTATCTGTTGCTTCAGTAAACAGCTCATCCTTCAGAGCTGCACTGCACAAAACAGTGATTCACTTTTTATTCAACCTATGTATTCAACCTATTTATTTATTTATTTTTTACAAAAGATTAGTCTAATATCAAGAAATGCTGACTTCTCCCACCTTGCAAGGATTATAAGGAATATTGGTATGCACAGCGCAACTTGGATGATTCTTGCTACTGCATAGATGAATAGCCAGAGTATCAAAGTTTCTGATTCGCCTCTTAGCTGAAGATGTTTTCAGTGTTATGCTTAAAACCTTTAAGCTCTGAGGTTTGATCAAGCATTAACACTTCGCTAAAGCAGGAGCCCCGGTGCTTAAGAACAAACACTAGAGTGAATAATGTGTTAAAGATCGTGCTGGAGATTTTAATAGAAACCAAGCATATCTACCTCATTACATAACTAAACCATCTCTTCTCACTTTGTTGCTTTTATCTATTTCCATATATGCAACGTGTTCATGAGACAACGTGGAATATACTCCCAGGTTAGAAAGCAGACATACCTATTAACTTGAATAAACATACACAAACTGAGGATGCGACCTCCATATGACACAAGCCTCTCCCAATGAAAGAACATACTGTCTGAAAGGATAGTTTGCTTAGCAGCAGGAAGCCAATTAGAACAGATTCAAAAGGTCAAATTGCCCAACTATTTCTATCTTACTCCAAAATCAGCAGAATTATTTACAGACAGGAAGGAGTTGACAGAGGTGACAGAGTGATGGAGTGAGATGTGAGGAAGGGTGAGGAGTAAGGGTGACAGAGCACTGGAACAGGCTGCCCAGAGAGGTTGTGGAGTCTCCTTGTCTGGAGATATTCAAGACCCGCCTGGACGCCTACGTGTACAACCTGGTCTAGGGAGCCTGCTTTGGCAGGGGGGTTGTTGGACTAGATGATCTCTGGAGGTCCCTTCCAATCCCTACAATTCTGTGTGATTCTGTGTGTGTGTGTATACTGTTATCTCTCTGTCTCTCAGTAGGCATGGGACTGGCTGCTTGAAGAGGGACGGTCACTCAGTTTGCTTTGCATCTTTACTCAGAAATATTTCCTGTCTGATGACTCTGTTCCTTGATTCTCTGAGACTCAGCATGTCTTGAAGCAAGTTGATGTGGCTGTTGTGCTGTGTGCGTTATTCCATGGCTGGCTT
>JANHGO010006146.1:0-21868 GCA_024606505.1 Aquila spilogaster
AGCATGAGCCAGCACATTGAATGATTTTGTGATGTTCTCAGCTATTCCGTCTGCCTTTTTTTTTTTTTTTGACTTCTCTTTTATGACCTTTCTAGACATACTGATTGCTGCACAAAGACTGTGTACAGTACACAGAGGGGAAGGGCAGTGAGACACCTGCTGAGATATTACTCTTCTTTACATATAATGTGTTGAAATCTTCATACTTGTATGATTTTGACCTGTTATTTCAAGTTAAATTTAACCTTTCAGGCACAGGATCTATTCTTGCAAAGCTCTGTATTGTTTTCAGTACTCAGGTAAAGCATTCTTTTGGCAGACAAATAGGCATTTAAAATAAAACCTACCTCATTTTTGTTACTAACATTTAATATTTTGTCAAAAATACAAATGATGTTGCCAGTTACTTTTAATTCTTTGTATCCATATGTATTTGCTGATTGTTACCAGAAATTATTTGTGAATACTGCTTGTGATTGAGAGGGGACATTTTTAAGTATTTATTTTATAACATATGAAACTCAAGTTTGGTAAGGTACAAATTATGAAAAGAAAGTAGGATTCTCTTTGAGTACACAGCTTAATCTTGTCAGATCTGAAAAAAAGCACATTATGCTTATTAAAAGTTAAAAGAAATGTCTGTTTCTTTTGTACATAAAAAAAGAAAATTCCTTATCAGGCTGGAGTTGAAGACCTGCTGATGCAGAGCTCCCACTGCCCTGGTTAGTCTTAGAGACTCATAAATGCCATACACTTCCACATGGGATTGCTGTGCCTCTCACTGTCAGTAGTCATTAGGTTAAAGGCTTTAGGTGATGCTAACTGGAGTGGTACATGCTGACTCTCGAGAAGGGAATTATTTTCTGACCGTGTGAAGCAGGAAACAGAGACGTGTTAGAGAAACAGAGCATGTCATGGCTGGGAAGGTCTTTGAGATAATCCCCGTGTCTTGTTTTTGCAATTCCATTTTGATAATGTGGGGTAGATTGTGAAAACAGATTTTGAAGGTTTGGGATTAAACAGGAAATTTGTGTCAAATAGGCACATGGATATTCACAGCTTTCCTTTTCTGTATATGTCAATAAAAACAAGAGATTGGAGTTAGACAGTTGGAGTTATGGAGCAGCATCACTGCTGTGGAAGCAAAGGCTTGTGCACAATTCAGCACAGTCAGCTAATGGAGAAAAAGTCTGCCTTTCTGGAGAGAGCGTAAAGCAGGTGTTGTGCATGTGTACATCCACCCACCATTTCTCCCCCAGTTCGTCTGTAATCCTCCTGATTCGCTTTGGATGCTACTGCCTGATCCCGTTCTCTGCCAATATGTGTAACAACACAATTTTGCTTTTGGAGAGGTAGGTGGATTTGGACAGCTCTGTAGCAATTCATGAGGACGCAGAGTAACTGTCCCCAAATGGTTCAGTCTCTAATTAGTGGGCACAGAGCCTTGCCAAGAAATGTATTTCTGGCAGACCTCCACTTCCACTGGGTGGGTCAGGATTTTTCTGATTATTATTTCTGTATTTCAGATTATTATTGCTGTATGTGATGGATTTTGTTCAATTAAGTGTAATCTAGTTTGTTGTTTGGTATTAGTGTAAATGGAATTAATCTTAGCAGTGATTTTTTTTTTCCTGATTTTTGTTTTGTATTGTGTTTGTGGTTTTTTTGGTTTGTTTTTGCATTTTAAAATGTTTTGATGAAAGCAGTTATGTAGGTAAATTAGAAGCACGCCAACTTCTCTAGCTATTTAGTTATTTTAAAATTACTTAAAGAAAATAATCTAACTATGCTTTAAACTTACTATGCTTTTAAAAAGGCCAAACATGCTACCTGGCTCTGAGCAAGGATTGCAGTAAATAAATAAGAAAAGTCTGTGTGTGGTTATTTTTAGCTTAACCATACTTCTTTTCTTCTTATTTCAGTTCAAGATGAGATGAGAACCACAAATAGCCTAAATTAGTCTGTAACATTTATAACTTGTTAGGTTTCCTGCTTTGGAAAACATTCAGGAAAATGATTATATGTGGTATTCATCTAGAGGTTGATGAGTTTGTTATAATTATGAAGGTAGATGTAATGAGATGAAAACATCTCTTAGGCTCTCCAAGGAATTTCTTCTCTCCATATTGCCACTGGATTAACTATTTTCTAGCCAAGAGTTTTTCAGCATTCACTTCTAGCTGTTTTGGGGAGTTTCCTCAATTCCTGTGTAGGAAATTGATTGGCGGCACTGGTATTAGCATTTATAGGTGATAGCTAATTGAATTCTACATACACATGGGTGGGTAATAAAGACCCCTTCACATCTCATTTATTAAGACAAATCTCCAGTGTAATTATCATTTTACCATTATTTAGCGTGCATAATAACTCTTTGTCTGTTGAACAGTTTTCTTGTTCCTTCTAAAATATAGACTGAATTGAGTTGTAAGACTGTCTCCCATCTTCATCTTCTACAAAGTTACAACTTACTCTTCGACATTTTGGTTTATGCATATTTTTATCTTTCAGGAAGTTAATTTTTATTGTTTCAGCTTGAAGTCTTTCAAATAATTCAGTAATTCCTAGTCTGACTTCAAATATATAGTAGGCTGTATGAAGCATTTAGCCAAGGAAACTGGGAGATATCAATGCATTCAACATACTGCTTTCTGTACAGGGAACACTGGTAGCAAGGAATCTGTGAAAGTGAGGCTATGTATATTTACGGTTTGAATGCTGAAATAGTTTTCTTGATACCAGCGTATGAATAGATGAGAAATTGCTCTTCTCTTGTTTTCTTGTTGATGAAGATTTTTGTTTGGATAATAATACTTTCTAAAACATAGAATAATGTGAGCTGGACCCTAAAGACCGTCCAGTTCCAGCCCCCTGCCATGAGCAGGGACACCTTCCACCAGACCATGTTGCCCAGGACCCCATCTAACCTGGCCTAGAGCACCTCTAGAGATGGGGCATCCACAGCTTCTCTGGGCAGCCTGTGCCAGTGCCATACTGCCCTCTGAGTAAAAAAAATTCTGCCTAAAACCTAACTGAGATCTGCCCTCTTTTAGTTTATAACTGGTCCTGATTGTCCTTTCACTATACGCTCTGGTACCTTCCACATTCTGTATTGTTTCTGAGTATTATTAGGTATTAGTTTTGTCAACTAACATTGTATAGAATGATTAATCTTACATTCTTTTAGGATTGTTCTCAACTACAGTTTTAAACACTTCAGCCTTGAGACCTTGAATTGCTGCTTTAATTCCTTTCTTTCCCTAAAGTCCTCCTTTCCCCAAAGATTTCTGTGTTGTTTTTTTTTCTTTCCTGTGTGCATTTATGTGAGCAATATGTATTTTTATATACCATTGCCCAAATGTAGTTTGTGCAAGCGTCTATGAGAAGTGTTATGCTACCCTTATTTTCATGTGAGAAAAGATCTAGAGAGATTGATGTGAGATTGGCAAAAGTTTCCATCATTGTGGTTGATGAACTTAAAATGTTTCTCAATCTTATTGGTCATTTTATGATAGCATTTGCATATATATGTCTAATAAATCAGGAGATATGTATACATAGAGGCACACATCCATTCTGAGTGTGCAATTTTCATTAATATTTGCTGTAATGAGACTTTTCCATTTTCAGCTTCTCCATGTGGTTGTCTTTTCTTTTTTCAGTTTTTCAGTTTAGTTTCCCCTTGCTGCTTCTCTATTCTTTGCATTCAAGCTCACCTGCTTCCTTGTTTTTATACTGTCTGGACATCCATATCTTAAAGTACAGCAGAAGATATACCCTTCCTTCCTGTTCCATGCCTACTGTTACTGTAGTTTTGGAAAGGCCTAGTTGACTTGTTAGGTGGTCATGATTTTTAAAGGAAGGCAGGGATATCTTTCTGCCATGCTTTTGTACATCTCTGCTATACCTGTAAAACTGGTAGATTTGGAGTCTCATGTGCAGACTATTCTGGTAAGCACAGCATAAATTTCACCCGTGATTGCAGGGTGACTTTCTCTCTAATGAAGAGATGTTCAAGATATCAGCAGATGAAAGAGCAAGAGTTCCTCCTTTGCAAGACACAGTATTTTCCCTTAACTGCATTCCCAAGTGTTGCTGTTAGGTATTTCTGAAGCATCCCAAAAATTTGATCTGGATTGGAGTGTTTTACAGTCTAGCTTTAGATATCCAGTCATTATTTACTTTCTATGCTTCTAGTAATGTCAAGTCTTGATTTGCAGCCTGATACGGCACAGAAGACATTTGCTTTGTTCACAGCAAGCTGAAATCACTACCTGATCCAAATTGTTACTAAAGAAAGAAGAAAACCAGAAGGCATTTAGAGAGAGAGTAGTCAAATGCTCTGCTGGGTTTTAATGTGTTTTATGAGACTGCCATTCTTGTGCTAGAACTATTTCTAAATAAAATATAAGGAATTTTTGTTTTCTTGACCTTCTGACATGCTTTTTACTTGATCTCTTTGTCCCTCGTGATTTAAAGTGATGATATGGCATAGAAAAAGGGAGAAAGTAGTTTTTCTGCATCAACTTAAACAGTAAATGTGTATTTACAGTCATAGAATGAAATGTTGACTCTGCTTAGATAATGCAGTATGTGAAAATTTTGTTGCACAACTTAGCTGTGCTTGTAGCATAGTGTGTGAGTAGGAGCACTGTGAGAGACATCGCAGTAGCAGAGGTTTTCTCTGTTGCTGACAATTCATCTGAGGCTCAGCTGGAATGTGCAGCAAGAAAACAGGATGCAGCATTGAGGTTTGGGAACTAGACTCCTTATCTGTGCAGTTTTTGAAAATGAAAGTAATTGCCAGTGATAGTCAATAGCATTAGGGTGAGTGTGTCTGTGAGAGTACCTTTTGCAGATATATCCACACCAGTCAGGCTTATGCAGAAGGCAGAAGACTGGTTTATCTCCTGTTATTGCATCTACTTTCATTTCTTTTTGATTTTACCTTGTATGGATATTTTCTTACAGTCTTAGTTTTTTGTCACTGTTAAAAATTTAGAATGGAGTTGAAGGCAAAATCAGTTTGTGCACTGGTTTGTATTATGCCTTGTGAGCAAACTGGTATTCCATTTATTTAAGTGATAGAAATGATGTGAGTTACCTATTAGGTTCTGGGTTGATCTGTAAAAGACACATTTTTTCAGTAAGTTTTTGCTTCAGAAATACCTTTGGTATAACTTCTCTCAGGTTTTGCATTAAAGTCACCAACTAATTTGTTTTAAAACCTTAGTCACTGAAGATCAGGTTTTTAAGTGATTGAAGGTATAGATAGCTTAGTTTGTGAAACGCATAAGCAGCTAAATGCCATTGGTGTTAATATTTTTGAGTGTTGGCATGAACACATGGACAGAATGATTTATTTTTTTTTAAAGTGTGCTGAAGAACTGGAGATTAATTTTCTACAAAGCTTGCTGCAGAGCTGTACTGCAAAACAGTTCAGAGGTGATGATTGCTACAGTACTTTAGAAATGAATCTATTCTCTACATTTTATTACTAAACTTTTCTATTTAATTCTTAACTGTTTCATGCACACCTTGTAAATAGGGATTTATAATAGTCCCGCATTTGTATTTGCTGAAATTGATAGGTTCTGCAATGGCCAGTGCTTTGAATAGAGACTTGTAAGCTTTCCTCATCCAGTAAGAGTAGACCATAAACATTTATTTTATTATTTTGTTAAATGGGTTAAAAACGTAAGTCATTTCAAATGTAATGCCTCCTATTTATTTCCATGGAAACTACAACAGATACAAAAAGTACAGTATCACTGTTTGATATAGCAAATTCTCAGCAATTAGATACTATTTTTCAACAGAGTCATCACCAAAGTCTTAGCTACAGAACACTGTTTTTCAGCACAGTCACCGCCATTAGCTGTGTATTTTCACAGTCAGTGAACAAGAGCCTGCATGCTGCGCTCATAAAAATTTGCACCAGTAGAGGTGACCCACTGTCATCACTGCTGAAACGTACCACCCACCACCTCACTGTGTTTACATCCACTGTTTGGTCTCCAGAAATGTTCCAGAAGCATTGACGAATGTCAGCGAGTGCAGTGTTTTCTGCATGGAGGAATTCAGTTCCACATTTCTGTTCCGTATCACTTCCATGTCAGACACCATTTTGTGCCCCTCTGCTGCCATCTGTCATACCGGCAACAAACTGTAATGGTGAGAAGGTTCAACCCCACCAACATCCACCTCTGTTGTTGTGGGCCAACATAACAAAATTGGAGGCATTACAGAGCAGCCATCATAGCACAAAGCAGCACAGACTAACAACAGTAGTTGAAGACAATTCATTTGATTTCTTCAGGAGGATAGTTGGTGGTGAGAATGCAGATGGTACAATTTCAGTAGTATCTGAAATCTGGTACTTTAGAATGAAGCTTTTGGCTTGAATGTGTCAGCATATTTTTTCTTTTGTGAATAAGGAAAAAAAAGGATGCTAACTGCCTGTGCACCTTTTCCTTCAATTGGCCTTTATTTTTTTAAGTGTTTAATATTTAGTATCATGGAAATTTTGCACGACTGCTTAAAAGAAAATGAATGCTGTGAAAACCAGGCCATTTAAATCACCAATAAAAATGAAAATTTCATTGGAGAGTCCTCCTGTCCCTGCCAAAGTGACCTTGGTTGGTGGAAAGATGACTGAGTGCTTTCCTGGCTGTGCCTGACAGCAGTGCGATAGCAGCGCATTTGACAAATCGCTCACATTAAAATGGGGGGCACTTTCGGCAGCACTGGCGTCCCTATCCATCAGTCCTGATTACTACACAAACGTCAGCCATGGCACAGAGCGCATTTGTCAGAGAGAGTAAAAAGCAGTTGTTAGTAAGAGCACTACCTGTCATACTAATGGACTTAGGCTTGCTGCATCCTGACTTGCAGGAGCCAGCAGATTTGCAAAATGGCTTGACCAGTACTTTGAGAAAAGACATTCTGTTTGTGGAGTGCAATGGGATAATTAAACAGGGAGAATTTCTAACTTTGGATATGGATGATTGAAAAGTTTCTTGAGTGCTTTGGCTATCTGAAGTGTAATTGAGAATCTGTTCTACAGAATGCTTGATGCAGTAGGGAATCGAAATGAATGCCATTGAAATTATTCAAAAATCCTAATACAGGTGAGGATGTATTTTATTGGAAAGTAGGCCTACCTTAATTTACTGCTTGTTTAATTGTGTCAAAGAAAAGTACTTTGAATATGTGTCTGCACAGTAAAACTTGAGATTTGAGCCTTTGTTTCTTCATTTTGCATCTTTAGTCTTCTTGAAACACTCTTCTTCAAAAACAGGTGGAATACGCAGTAACAACCCAAAAAACCACATGTAGATCTGAACCCTATCCAGTATAGTGGATGCAGCAAACATCAGATGCACATAGTTAGTACATTCATTTCTGTCTGTAAGACTTATTTAAAGGATTCTATGTCTTGATAATAAAAATGTCCATAGTCCATAAATACGTTTTTTAGTACCTTTTGACCAGATGAGCAGGTTTCTTCATATCTTGGTCATATGCATAGTTCCTAGTCTAAGGAAGAATCAAATAGGAGACCATTTGCTGAAAATTTCCTGTCACATAAAGTAGAACTATTTTATGTGAGTTGTTGCTGGTGACTGGTTTGCTTTGTTTTGATCTTACTTTATGTAACTATATTAAGCCTAAAATTTCTGAATATGTGTCATAATTGAGGAATTCTACAGGAAGATCATCATTTTGTATTGAATGAAATCACCACACATAGTGGTTTCTGTATAATCCAACTGATTTTATTATGATTGAAGACAGTAATATTATTCCATAAGGAACCTCTTGAACTCTGGTATGACATTTATATTGTAAAACTGACATTCATAAAAGCTTAGTAGAAACATCTCTTCAGTTTTTCACTCATTAGTCCATATTCAGTGAATAACACATTTTGTAAACATATAGTATTGGAAATACTTAGTTAATTTCTGATCCTTCTTTCTGACATGAATATCTATATGGAGTTGGAGGGGTTGGTTTTCCTTCCACTGTATATGAGCTCAGCTTGGTTTAGATTTCCAGTATAAACTTTCTGCTTATAGTGCTCAGTTTTACATTATATTCTCAAAATTGAATCACATGCGACTGTGATTATCTTACTTCTCTAACAGTAAAATTTTTGAACTTTTTTAGTAAATAGTTAAAGAAGACGTTGCACAGAACCAGGAAAAATAATGCTGATGTTCAGCTGTGTAGTTTTTTCCTTCTGTGAACTGCTGGTCTTAGAACGAGGTTACAATAGGAGAGGCCTACAGAGACCATCTGACCATGCTTCTGAACGCTTAAGCTAAGAACTATTATTGGTTTTATAGGGGACTTCTCTTAAGGGACATTTTAACATGAAATATTGGTGAATTTCAAATTGAAGTTATGGAGTCACTGTAGAAGATTCTTTTTAAAAGTTCTGATGTAAATACTTCTCCATCTATGAGTATATGTTAAGTGTCCATGTCCTTATGAACCTCTGCTGCAGAAGCTTAATACAGAATAGCAAAATTACTACCTTGTAAAATGCGTAAGGTATGCATGAACAGAAGTTGAGAAGCTTTAAATGCCTTGTAAAGGGCTTTTCTGATTATAGGACTAATTTTATTTTCATTAAGTAATCGTTAATTCTGCTCTTGGCAAAGAGAAACTGAGCTATGTGTTCACTAGTGAAGCCTTCAGTGTTTTGGTGAGCTTAAGAATGAATGCAGACCCTGCCTGTCATTTTATCATCTGTCAAAATATTTATGTTGAAGATGGGCAAGTGAAAAAAAAAATCATTATTCTCATTTTATAGAATCCTAAACATAAGATTATTTTAATCACAGAAAAGTGAGAGTCATTTTTGCAAATAAGTATTCCAGGATTGAGTCATTTAACTTCAAATGTGTTTGCACATTTGAGGTTTACTATGCTGAAGTCAATATATACATTGGTCAAGCTAACATCTTCGAACAAATATTCACACATTTTATTGCTCTTCTTCTAAGTCAGAATGATCAGTTTCTTACACTGCACAATGAACTTGGAGATCTCTTGCCCTTCCTACAGTACTCTAAATTAGATTTGAAGCATTTGATGCAATACAACGTTTGCAACCAAGTTGAAACAGTAAGATGTTGAGTTTGGAATATGGATATTCTCCTTTGGCTTATTAAAAAGAAAGTCCTGAATTATTAGTAAACACATACACTGTGTTTGTATTACCTGGGCTCATCATTGCCTTATTTCTTTATAATCTTCCTGTTTTGGGAGATATTAGCCTGATTAATTTCATTTTCTTAGTTAAATTAAGAATGGATTACTGAAATCACATCTTTTATTAAAAAGATAAATTCTGCTGTGTTTCAAAATGTGCCATTAACTCTGGTTTTAATTACTCCAGATTCCATCAAAATAGTGTTGTAAGCCTTTCTTATATCTGCAAGTGTGTGATAGTAATTCTGAATCAGTAACTTTATATGTGAGAGCTTTATATGTGTTTGTTTTACTGGAAAGATCCCATTACAATTGTATCTTACTGGTCAAAAATGATTAGTTAACTTCATAGTTCATAAGAGACTTAAGTGAAAGATTCACCAGATATTATATATTGCATTCATCACTTTATTATGTCTTGGTATGTGTGAAAATGTGCTTTTCTATTGATAAAAACAGTAACTTGAGAAGATGCTTCCATTATCATAGCCTTGCTCCACTCTTTTTTCTTCTGCGTGGCTGTAACCAGTTGTGGCTGTATTTGCATTAACAAATACAGATTTTGCTCACCAAGTTTGAAAAGAATGTATCTGTGTATTATTTATTACTGGAATTTCCATAAAGCCAAGAACATACCACTTATAGTATTCACTAAACTAATCAAAGTCTGCAATAAACTCTTTGAATTTTGATCTTCTTCTGGAACAGTGGAAGTCAGGTCATTCTTAACTGTTCTGGAAAACAGAAACTTCCATAACACTTCTCTGCCCAAAACGTGCCAGTTTGGGTGAGAAATGAAATTCCCAGCAGTTTCCTGACTACTCAGAATGAACCCTGAGCAGTCTGTCAGAGTCTCAGATGTGGAAGCTGATGTGGAGTTTGAAACCTGTAGGCATTTTCTGGAGGTTATTTTTCTCTTAAGGCAGCGTGAACAATTTGTAAGGCAAATTCTGGCAGGCTGTCATGGAATCTGTTGAAGGTAATGAACTGTGGCAACTGAGTTTTCCAACTAACTCTAATCTTCACCAGTGAGCTCCTCTAACAATATTTTCACTGCATTCCACTGCATATCGGAATACAATTACTGGGATATATGAGGAACAGTTAATGCCTAATGATTGTTCTGGGGACTGGAAGCCCTGAGGTTTATAGATTATAGCATCATTACATCTGAGAAGTTAATAAGGAAGGAGTATTGTCAACAGATGATTTCAGAGGCTTTTAAAGAAAGTTCAGTAGTGTAAAAAGGAAGCACAATGATGATAGTCCAACTGTTGAATGTTCATGTCAGGTATCGTATACCAGAAAACTAATAGAGTCATGTGAAACTGGTAAAGAGAACTGATTGCCATGTAAAATAGTGGACTCACGAAAGCTTTTCAGTTATATTAATGGGAAATCTTTTCAAGTACAAACCTTGAGTTAATGAAGTTGTACTTTGATTACTGAATCATTTACGTCAGCATTTTCCTTATACAAAGCTTATGGACATTGTAAGTTGGACATTTCATCCCAATTTTACATATGCTTCCTGTGTTTGCTTAGTCTTCGTAAATTGTGAAGCGGATCATCCTTTTGCACATGGTTTGTAAGAATAAATGTTATTTTGTTTAAATTCTTCTTCTGGCACAACCAACAGTAGTGTGTAAAAAACTGAGAGCCTACATTGATTCAAATGTCAGAATTGGAGAATTTAGCCTTCGCTGATGTTCCTTACTCTAGATCTATAAATGTGTCTGCTTTTTCAGACTTTTCTATTTATATTAAAATTTCAAGGAGACAGGAAGATATTGAATGTGTCAGAGTTCACTTGTAAAAATCGATATTTTGTAGAGGACAAGCCCTTTGTTCAATATACTGTGTTTTGAGCAAACATTAGTAGAATCATAAAGATTTGCACACTTGTGTTTGTACATGATTTCGGTGTTTCCTTGAAAGGAAGATGTTTTTTTCTTGAAAGTCTCATTATTTATTCTGTACATTTTACATTTTCTCTCTTTGCTAGTGTACTTATCTTTTGTAATCAGCTACTTGAAAATAGTGAAACAGTGGTTTTGTAACTGTACTAGTCCAACTCCGCCCTAGGTTTTTATGAAAAACACAGCTTGCTTGTGCACATCAGTTCATACTGTGATCAAAATAGCCCACAAAAGATTGTTAAGGCAGATGGAGAACAATCATGAGACATTCCAAAGAACAACTGTAGTCTCTGAACTATTTATATGCTTATTCTTAGTAGCATTAGATTAGTTTGTCATTTCTTACAGCAGCATAAATTTATACTTTATGAACATGTGCAAAATTGATGAGTTAGTTAAGGAAATTGGAAATGTTTCCTTGTACAGTTCAGCCCACCTGATTGGATAACAGGAGGATATTTCCTCAAGGGAGTAAAAAGATAAATGCTTTATTTATCTGTATATAAAAATGTATGTGTATGAAGGAATATTGTCAATAAATGTAAGATTCACTGACAGTTTTGCTCTTTTTTACACTGCTCTTGTACAATCTTTGTAGTACATTTTGTTAAAAATAGAGTAGAAGAGGCAAAGAGATCTTCAAACATGACAATTGCTTAAAGTGATGTTTTCAGTGATGAAAAAGACAGGAGTACCCTAAGGAAGGAAAAACAGCCTTACGGTTATTTTATTATCTGTACGTACACATCTGAACAGCTGGATAGAAGCCTACTTGAGATGGGAATCATCACTTCTGCTGATGATTGTTTTACCTTTCATTTACCTCTCTCTGTACTTTTTTTAACTGCTACTAATTTGCCAGTCTCTTTCATATATTTTTTAATGATTTATTGTGGATTTTTTTTCACAAGATGTAAGTGAAAAGAGAATATTCTGGACGAGGTGAAATTAAGTTTCATTGAATATCAACTTCTTAAATATTCAGAAGAATGTTGTTCATCAACACTGATGTGAATTTGGGAATTTGATAAAATTGGGCATTGCTGTGATGAGATATTGCCAGCTTTTGTATCCTTAACATTTGTCCCTACTGAATTTCTACTGAAAAAAAGTGTATGAATCTATGGAAAATTTTCTAAAACAAATTTCAAACGCTAATTCTGTACAGAAGAGACATGTAATCTTATTACATTAAGTCTATTAGTTTGATAGGCTGTTATTAAATTTACAAGAATACTTTGGTGCAGAGTATTTTTCTGAATTATGAAAACATATTTCCTCTTCCTTCTGGTCACATAATTTTGTTGGTTGGCTGCTGTTATTGGGTTCTCTTTTTTTGTTGCAATTGCTTATATTCTAGTGAAGTTGCACTGATTTGTCTGTCATAAGGACAGTCTGTATTTGTTTTCAGTCTATCTGCCTACCTTATATCCATCCTGCAAAAGAATCTTCAGATTTCTGAATTTAAATTTATTTTTCTGAATGCAACAAAGAAATAAGATGTGATTTCTAGCTCAGTGGAGTAATATTCTCTTAAAGGATGCGGAATTACCTCTGTGCTGGTTTATCTCCTTTCTTCTTTATCGTTCTTTTACTGAATGTCTTGTAGATGTATGTGTGAGAAAAAAGTGTCTGTAATATTTCTTTCTGCTACAGATACACAGCAGTACTGATCTTAGATACAGGGCTCCCTGTCTGCACAGTTACAGAAAACTTTGGTACAAGAGTCAGGTGGGTACAGTCATCTTTCTACTGAATTAAAACACAAAATTATTTTTACTTCAGCAGATAAGAATTTCTTTATAGGCAGTTAGATGGCTCAGTGGAGTTCTATGCTGATTCCCAGTGCTTCAAATAATTCCTACTGGGCAAACTCTGAGCTGTTTCTGAGGGCAGACAGTATGGTTGTAGTGGAAATCCATGGGCATGCAATGGGGAGTGATGGAACTGTCTGGAAACAGGCTGTACGAGTTGAGTTTACTCTTCATGAGCAATACGAAACAGAAGGCAATTGAAGATTGAGATAGCTGGTGCCTGAGCTGTTTTGTAGATCTGTCACACATACAGAAAAGGGCATGTACCAGAACAGTTACTTTTATTGTAAAGGTAGTGATGGAACTACAGAGGTGGCTTTGCTATTGATGTGGAGTCATGAGTGAGATGATGCTCATTCTCCCTAAGATGGTGCCTTTGAAATCTTAAGCAAACAGTTTTCTCTACTGAAGTAGAACTGTCTATTTGTGAAAGCTCTGTGCAGCCTCTTCTGCTGAGTACATGCACACTGTTCGTGGAGCACATGGCCGCTCAGGAGATTGCTCTCTGCGTGGGGCTGGCCAAAGAAGTGTTCTGCTTGTGGGTTAGCTCTCCTAATAAATGATGTTCTAACTGAGCCAAATCACTGTAGTTGAAGGTACCTCTGTATTTGGGTGAGCAAAGTGCAACCAAGACTTGAAAGAAACGTCTCTTTTTTCCTTTTTTAACTACACAAATTTACACCTCAAGAAATGAGAGATGTTTAAAAAGTGAAAGTAAGTGGTTTTTGTCTCTGTTTTTGTTTCTGATTTGATAAACTAGTGAGAAATGTTAAGAAATAATTAAGAAAATAGTTCAGCACAGATGTATCTCTAAATAAGCATTAATAAAACAGTAAAAGACGAGTAAGATTTTGGCATAGACCAAGTATTTCATTGGGATGCGAACATTAATCTGTAACTACATCAAAATTCAGTTATTTCGAACTCAATTATAATTTCAGTATCTGATTCTAATACTTTTGGATATAAATGAGCAGGTTTGGTACTGAAATATTTTGGTGCCAGATTTAATGGCAGATGTTGGTAGTTTGACTTTGGTACCAGTAAGATATGAGCTGAGTAGCAACCAGCAGGGCTGACTGCACTGCGATGTCAGAGTGGGGCAGGAGGACTTCAGATTGACTCATCTGAGAGTACAAGTTCTGAAATGACATGCTTAATCCCCGTGAACAGGGGACTTGGCAGTGCCGTTTACATATTCCCTCCTAGTAATCTGAAAAGTAGCCATGACATTGGCTCCAAAGGGAGTTGCTTGGCAGCTTTCCCTGTGTGTATGTGAGAGAGAGGGAAGGTGCTGTAATTAGTGACAATAGAATCTGGAGAGGGAATACAGAGGAAAAAGCTGAATTTTATTAAATTAAATGTTTTCATCAATAGCTTAGCAACAAACCACATGTAACACTGAATTAATTATGAAAAATATTTGTTCTGCAATGCACTTGGTGTGTAAATACAACCAATGGCAGTAAAGACCATTTTACAGTTCTGTGGTTGGTATATGTAAACATTTCTGTGAAGTTGTATATGGTGATTGGATGGTATAATTTCTGTTCATGTGAGTTTTCTGTTTGATACTTTTTTCTTTTCCTCTGAAAGAGTGAAAATAAGCTTAAGGCCCCTTTGAAGGTCTTCGGCTTTTCAAGATGCATACAGCGGATAGTTGCTATATGTATTAGATGCGTAAGAGTTGAGGTTTTCTTTTGCTTTTTTTTATTCCTTCCACTTTAGGCTTTCTAAATAGTACATATGTGTTTGTGAGTAAAGCTTTCCCTGATAGAAGCCCTAAATATAGTGTAAGTCATGGCAAAAACTGGCAGTGGTTTTCATGGTAGAAAAATAGAAATGGCTCATAAGCTAATTCCACATTAAAAATACATTTGAGAGCCACTGTAGCTACTGGGAGTGATGTTGTTGCATGTATATTCAAGTATTGCACTTTTTATTTCTGATTTTTAAATACAGAGTTCATTCTGTTAAAGTAATATCTGCACGGCAGGCCATGTATTTCATGATGATTATTTTGCTTCCCAGCTATATTATGCTACCCAAAGGCATGCTGTGCTAACCTTGAAGTTCACTGTTTACGTCTTGTTGTTTCTGAATAACTAGATGAACTAATAATAACCTCAAAGTATATCAAAAATGCACTTAGCTTGTGAGAGGTGATGATGTCTTTATATTTTACTTGAAAAATTTAATCTGTGAATTAAGAAGGTAGTAGCTAGGATGTATTACAGCTGGAGTTAATGTGAGCTTCTAATGTGCAGACCGGGTGTACAGCACAGTAGGAGGAAGGTGCTTTGCATCTGCTAGTTGTCTTCCCAGTGCAATAAGGAAGTGCTGTTCTCATCCTAAGAAATTGTGTCAAATCTACATCTTTGAAAATAGATCTCCAATGAGCTTTCTGTAAGTGAAAAAATAAATGGGATCAAGTTACTAATTTTCTGTGTGTACTGAAGTGAGACAGCATTATTTGCATGGTACTAACCTGTGAATGGAGACTGACACTCTTTTGCATGTCCAGAAGATGTTACTAGATAGCATAAATGAAGAAGTAAGTTAGCATAAGTAGTAAACCCCATTGAGTGTTGAAAGCCAGGAATAAGCTTTGGAATAACATGGCTTGTAATTGCGTAACATTGCTTATTTGTATGCTAAAAATTGGCTTACTTCTAAGGCAATCCCATCATCATTACTTGAGAAGAACATAATGTGCGTAGTGCATCAGTGTATCTCAGTTTCTTCTGTACGTTCTGGCATTTCCCATCCAGGCTCACAGCATTACATTACCATCAAAAAAGAGACTCCCCAAATTTGTAACAAGTGCTACCAGTACAAAATATAAAATCCTTAATACAGTTCTCTGAAAATACTGACAAATGTGATGAAAGAAAGCTTCTTATTGTCAAATTCCTGAAGTGGTTGCTCTTCATGGCTTTCTGAACTATGCATTCCTCTTTACTTGGTCTATTCATTATTTATTTAAAATAACGTGGCACATAATCTGTTCCCTTGTCACTTCGAGATAAGCTGGGGGAGGTGAGGGATTGAGGGTTCCTTCTTTCTACAGCTTCTCGTGCAAGTCATATTTTTAATCATGTTTTTCTGAATCAATTTATTCTCCTTTTCACTTGAAAACCTAAATGGTAGGAACTATCATAAATAGTGCTTGTATTATAATGTAATACTGATAGAGTGTTTTGAAATGTAGTGCATGTTTGTGGTATGTGTGATTGAAACATACACTTAATTTATTTTCCTTTGAGGTGGGTCAGGTATTTACTTGTTGATTTTCTGGGTGATTTGTGAAGGAGTTACAGGCATATGTTTTAAAATATGAAGTAAAATCT
This sequence comes from Aquila spilogaster, assembly GCA_024606505.1. Classification (NCBI taxonomy): domain Eukaryota; kingdom Metazoa; phylum Chordata; class Aves; order Accipitriformes; family Accipitridae; genus Aquila; species Aquila spilogaster. The sequence continues at coordinate 16,306 of JANHGO010006146.1, forward strand.
AGATACCACAGTCTCTTAGGATAACCAGCTCTGAAATTTGTAGTCCTTATGAAGACTAACAATATCGCACAGGAATGAATTGCTTGCCGTGCTTTGGGGCAGACTTCTTTTCAGTGTCTTCATGGCAGTGGCTAAATTATTACTACAGAACATACCATCTGGCACATCAGGTTGAAATCCTTTCTCAGAGTACCACGTACCTGTGTACACTCTCCCTTTTAGCTAAAGAAAGAAATTGGATTTGGTTCTTAATTCGCTCACAACAAATCTATGTTGGCTGTTCCATATCTACTTTTCTTACCTTCACAAAATTCATGTTTAGCAATTGCCTCCATGTCATTTTATATCAGTTAAGCTGACAGATCTATTAATTTCCTCTTCTTCCCCTATCCCTCATTTTGTAAAGGCAGATATTGCTTTCTGTTCCTCTGGGATACTTCATCCTCTGAATGTTCTGAGATGACCACTAATTGGTTGGATTTTTATCTCTTCAAGCATTTGGTTGAAGACTGCAGGGTCAACTTTGTTATTCTGAACATTAATATCTGATACCAAAATACTGAAATACTTTTAAAATATTATTGTACGCAATTTATAATTAAATTATAATAAGCTTTAAACATAACATATTGCCTTTTTGAAGTAAAAAGCAAAATCAGCGTTTAACAACTTTTCTCCTTTTTTTGCCTTAAATATTTCTTCCCTTTGTCACAATTTCTCTCTTATGTTGTATTTTATGTTTCTAATGATCAGCAGTGAAAGCAGGAATTAATGACCTTACCCTATTATTAAAAGCAGCAGCATTAAAAAAATATATATCCGTAACAATTTAATATCTAAATTGTAAAAAGACTGAATAGGGGTTCCAATAATTAAAGTTCAGAACAAGCAGCATGAGTGTATGCCTTGTTTTGTTACAGTAGCTGACTGATTTGATATATATACAACTAGAACACTAAAAGAATTATTTTATACTTGCATCACATGTACGGAATACTGCACTATCCACAGTTCTTTTGTCTGTACTTCCTGAGATCTACTGTGTAGAGTAAGAATAAATTTAATTAAAGACAAGAAACTTGAGAGAAATGTTTTGGGTTGGGTTGGGGTTTTTTTTTATTATTGTCTTTTAAAGCCAAATGCAAAAGATGAACTCTTAGTCCACTTGTCATTAAAACAATTAAGCAAGCATTTCCATCTTTGTGTGAGTATTCTCATTCACTGAAATGAGACTGCTTATGCTTAAAACCTTTAGCAAGGCTATTTAAAAGAAGAGTTTTGATCCCTTAGGAACTAAATAGTACTGCTGACTCCATTCAGACATGCATACAATGTGTTTAATTACTGTTAGGTTTTGAAAAGTTATTTTTTTTTATATTCAGAATAATCATAAATTATCATCAGGTCTTATCAGAAATATATATACTGTTCTGTAAATCATTTTTCACAGTATTTGCATGGGAAATGCCTAAGCCATGTATTGTCATTTTTAGCATCATTCACTATGAATGCTTTTGCGTTAAGTTCTTAATGGAGTTTTAAAAGTCCGTCAGTTTTTGGTAATTGATATAACTGTATTAATTCATGTATAAACTTATTAATCCAATCCCTTTGCTTGCCTTCTTCTGTAATAACACAGTCTGAATATGTTAGTAATTTTCATGTGATTTTTCTCTTAATTATTTCTCTTGAGTTACTCATTTATAATAGTAGGAGTCTTGAAGTATCTGTGGCAAGGGCAAAACATGAGTAGATAAAACAGATTCCCAAGCATTGATAGAATTTCTGAAGCAGTACTCTGAAATTTGCTGTTCTTAGCCTATTGCTCTTTTTTACATGATTTGAAGTTTTTTCTCAGCCATGTCATCAACACCACATGAAATCACACTGTACGATAAAGGACTGAACTGCCATGATTTTTAGCCAATTTTAGCAAGCAGCTGACGTTCTGTAGGGAATTACGGCTTAATATTAACCATTGAATTACGTAAGATAGGAAAGATCTTAGCACGAGTTTGAGAAGGTTTGTCTCATGCTGAGAAAGTTGTTTCGTAGCTTTTTTAAAAGAGATTTCCTCATGTTTAAATGTACAAAGGTGCATAGAGAGTAAGGCTTTAGTATATTGTTTTTTTTTTCTTTTTGCTGCTTTATGCACCTGTACATAGGAGCAACTCAGCATCATGATGAATTTTCCAGTACACTGAGAAGCATTAAGCAGCAGAAGAGCTCGTAGATTCATTTTGTACTACTTGTGTCCTACATAGCACTGAGTAACACCGATGGCGCAGGGAAGTGAGCAGTCTGGTGAATATACCATTCATGCCCTAGATGACTCTCTTAAAGTGCTCCAAGAGATGCATACAGACAACATCACTGTTAGAATCTTCTTGGCTCATTTTTCCTGTTTCACAATCTGGGCTGTAGCATTTTCTAACTTAAACATTCTAATTTCCACCAATTTGTGATTCATAATTTTATCTCATGTTCTTAGCCAAAGCCTTGTTTTTCATAATGATTTTGTTATAGCCTGGCTAATTGTCTAGAAAGAGATTCTGTCATTTGTCACTCTTTGTCTCATTTATGTTAGGGAAATATGAAGGACATTGTCAGGAAACTACATGGCTCAAGAAAGGTCTTCACTGTCATAAAGCAGGTGTGACTGGCAAGAGGCACCTGGGTGAAAGAAGAGTACCACTCTTGCTCTAGGATTTCAGTCCCAGATGATAACATTTTAAGTGAGATACAATTCACAGTAGTACAGAAATGACCACAAAGTTGTATAGATTTCTGTAAATCTTGTTACAATTTCATGACTAGGACAGATGTTCAGTGGGGAAGTAACCTGTCAACCCTACTGAATTTTAGAATCAGTATCATTTGGGAGAGCTCATATGTCATTCTAAGGAAATAAACAGGAAGATGTGCTACAGAGAAGCAATATAAAATTAAAATTGGCTAAAAGGATATAAATGTAATTAATGAAACACATTTTCATGACTAGTAAAATTAGCACCCATTTATACATGTTATATACTTGAACCCTTGTTGACACCTGAGTCTGGGAAAATATATCTGCTAATCAAAACATGTAATTATATCCTATGAAGCTGAAGTAACACACTGAGTCTTTGCACTTCATGGTGTTAATGATTTGGGAAACTCATTTCACCTGATCACCTCAGTCTGTCTTTCCTTGATGCATTTCTGTTCCCTAAAATAGTAAGGTCAGGGCCATGCTAAAGCGATTAAACATTAGATGTGTAGAAGAGTGAACATCACATGGATTGTTGGATAGCATTGATTTCATTACAGATGAAGGTGTTCTTATCAGTGTAAGTATCTCTGGTTGTAAAATAAAAAAAGCAGTATGTATTAAGTATTAACTTGCTGGAGAATTAAAATTCCTAGAGACCTTTAGTATAGTTAGGGAGTTGATAACTTGTCATTTCCCACTGGCATGACCTGTAGTAGTTGCTTTGAGAGCTGATATCTACATTTAATTGAAGACGATGATGGTCTAACACATGCCTGCAAAAACAAAAGAAAAGTGTAGAGAGGAGGAAAGAAATATAAATGTAGGGTTGGGGCCAATACAGGAGAATAATAGGATACGAACAGTGCTCAGCAAGTTGTAGAGTTGTGAGAGATGAACAATTTCGGTGTAGAAAACCAACTGTTTTACTCTTTAAAGTATGGCACCATCAATGAAAGGTGTGCTGCCATAGCTATAGATACAGTTCACTTTCATTGTCTATTTTGTGTGTGCTGTTGTGTATGCACAAATTAGAATTGCATGGTGGGGAGGCAGGAAGGGTTGTAGTTTATTACTGTGTGATGATTAAAAAGAAGGACCAAGAAGGACTGATTCACTGTAACATTAAAATCATCATTAGCTTTAGTTGTGCAGTTCAGCAGAATCTTCAGGCTAGTTAGATTTCAAAGGTGATTGTAAAAAGGAAGAATGTTTCTGCTGTGGGACAGATGTAATTCATTCTGATTATGCAGCTCTGCCAGGTACCTCTCAATAAACATTCCTAAATATCCTTTCTGTCACCCTATTTTATATATCTACCTCTTCTAGATGAACTAAACAAAAAAAAAGTAGTTCATAACGTCCCAATTTTGCCGTTTCCCACTTGCATAATTTTTAGATGGCAACGTTTAAAAGAAAATATTTTCTTTTTCATTTAAGAAACAAAGATAATTAAAATTTTTAAACAAATAAATATAGTATACATAATGTTTATTAACCGGAAGGTTCTGTGAAGAACGTTGTAGTATGGAAATGCATTCAGTAAACTAATGCAGTTACGTTAGTAACTTAGTGTTAAAATGATTCTTAGAAAGATGGAAATGAGCAGAAAATTCACTACTTCTAATATTTGAAAGCAAATTAACTCAGTATCTCATAGTTTTGCTCATACAAAAGTCATCTGTAACCTCATTTCGTGTAAGGGAGACTGTGGCAGTATTTACCTACTGTATTTGCTGCATGCAATGCAGGTACTGTTCTAAATTTCCCACTTAGATCTGTTCATGTCCTGTTTTTAGGTATAGATTCATGGGACACCATAGATGATCTGTTAAGATGCACAACTGCAGTCTTCAAAATTAGGATTAGAAAAACTTTGTCTTTAATTAAAATTACATCATCTAAATTGTCTAAAGGAATAGAACTGATACAATAATATACATATTGCACTGAATCTGTACATACACATAGGTACTATGTTACTGTTATTTATGTACTGGAACTGTCATAAGTGTTATCTCTGTGCATTCTCATTATGGTGAGGTGTTTGGCAAATCCTATGTATAAGATGTCACAGTTATCTACTCAAAAAGTCAGTATGCTATTTCAATATCAAGGTTTCACTTATCCGTTTAATGACTAAGTAGACAGGATTTGGGGGGGTATGAATTTAAAATGTTGTGTTCCCTTACCCACTTCTTACCCTCAACTGATGATGTGTTTTGGAATCTGAATTGAGCATGTATGCAATAAGTGAACTTCCTCAGACAATCGGAGACCAGGAACAAAACAAGAGAAAGTTAGTGAAGAACAGTGAAAGCCGGATCTCTAGAATGTTCTGACGTTGTGGGGGTTGTGGGCTCAGCCACAGAAGCTCTCATCGGTGCCTGGGTTGAACAACTCTTTCCTTACCTTCATGCAGCCAAGAGCTCTTTGTGTTTAGAATCACAGAATCGTAGAATCACTGAGGTTGGAAAAGATCTACATGATTATCCAGTCCAACCGCCCACATATCACCAATAGTTCTCACTAAACCATGTTCCTCAATGCAACATCTAAACATTCCTTGAATACCTCCAGGGTTGGTGACTCCACCACCTCCCTGGGCAGCCCACTCCAGCACCTGACCACTCGTTCAGAAAAGTAGTATTTCCTAACGTCCAGCCTGAATGTCTCCTGACGCAACTTGAAGCCATTCCCTCTAGTCCTGTCACTACTTACATGGGAGAGGAGACTGACCCCCATCTCATCACAACCTCCCTTCGGATAGTTATAGAGAGCAGTAAGGTCTCTCCTGAGCTTCCTCTTCTC
>JANHGO010006147.1:0-21865 GCA_024606505.1 Aquila spilogaster
CTGATCTCCTGGTCATCCCACACCTGCCTTGTGATCTCCCTCAAGACAATTCGTTCCATTACCTTCCCTGGCACCGACGTGAACCAATAACCAGTGAAATGACAATTTTCTTTAAGGATCTCTGCTATGTTTGCAGGCAATTGTCTCACAGCCATTCCCAAATTGTAATGAGACAGCTTTTTGTCTCATCCCTACACTACCTTCAAACCTGAAGCTGAACTCACAGTTATCTACGCATCCTAAACATGCTGAGGGCCCACACCGTATTAACGGAGGGCCTGTATGCCTGCTTTTTAATAACTCACACCTCTGATTTTTCTACCTGCCTGTATTCCTGCAGTCACCTGCAGGTTTTGGAAATTATGATGTAAACCCAGGCAGTTGCTTTGCGGGGCTGCAATAAGATCTGTTTTTCCATTTCTCTCCTCAATGGTCTGTTTATGCCAGCTATAACTCTCTTTAATAGTCCTGTCCGTTTTCAGCAATTTTCCTACTCAGGAGCTAAGCATACTGAGAAGAAATGATTTAATTTAGGGAGGCGTTGAAATAAAGAGCAACTATTTCAGCTTTTCATTAAGGTATTTTATTTTTCACTCTCGCCACCTACATTTTGTCAGAAAATCAACACGGGGCACTACAGTAAACACTTTTATCCCACCTTAATTGCATTAATGTTCAGGATTACATCTCAGGCACTCCAGAGGTATGGTGTAGTTAAAGGAGTGCTGACAGAGCCTGGCACACAACGTTTTCCTCTGCGCTTGGCCTGCTTGCTATGACCATGGGGAGTCTGAAACTGACTTTAGAATCGTAGAATCATAGAATGGTTTGAGTTGGAAGGGACCTTTAAGATCATCTAGTTCCAGCCTCCCTGCTATAGTCAGGGACACCTCCCACTAGACCAGGTTGCTCAAAGCCCCATCCAGCCTGGTCTTGAACACATCCAGGGCGAGAGCATCCAGAACCTCTGTGGGCAACCTGTTCCACTCTCCTTTCCATCTGATCACTTCCCTGTTTCTCAGTATGGGGAAGTTTGGCACTTCCACCCCAGGTAGGGGGCTTAGGAATGAGAGAAAGACTTTGTTGCTGTTGCCCTTGTTCCAGGCAGCTCTGCCATGCAGACCGCATCAGTGTGAATGTCTCCTAGCTGTTAGCTGGAGTAATACACAGGATATTAGAAACCATTTGCACTGCTTATCACTCCAGGAGGCCTTTGTACTGGTGTCTCTCCCAGTTATCTCCCATGGCATCCCCCAGCAGCATGTTGAGCTTTGCTATAGGTGAACAAATATGCAACGTGCACGGCTGCAGGAGCACTGGAAGCATTCCCATTGCTGGGAAGAACCAAGACCTCTGTGGTCCTATCTCTGGCTTTCGTTGGCTGTAAGACAGGGTGGTGTACTCTTTAGAGTATACAGAATACCTATTTATCAACCCAGCTTGCAGCCAGAGCCTGCCATTTTTATACAAGCACATCTATCATTCAATAGAGTCCCTCTCAAAAATGAGTGTGCAATGGGAAGCCCTGACCCTCAAAGCACTTGGCTGATATTTATAATCCAAGCGAAGGATGCACCATCACTGCACTTTTGTTTACAAATCAGACTTTCATGCACCTGCATGGGCTGCTAAATGTGAAAAGGCTGCAGTAAATTGTACCAGCCAGCAAAATACAAACTGCTGAGCATGGAGTTTCAAGATATTGAAGCACATGGCTAATTGCTGGGCTAGGAGCAAGGGGAATGACTATAAACATGCAGTGTGGCAACATGCTTGAGATGTGAGATCCTCCAGCGATGCTAGTCCTGACATTCTCTTCTTTCCAGTTTGACACTACCATGACATAATAACGAGGATATGGTCGCCATCAGCCACTGACTTTTACAGGGTGCTCAAGGGCAGGGATCCTTTCAAATGCTTTGCTCCAAATTATTGTTGCTGCCATCAGTACAGCTCTCAGAAGGGCTCTGTAGATCCAGCTTCTGGAGATCCCAGATCTGCGTGAATAAGTGGCATCATTTTTAGACTTACCTGTTTTTACAGTCCTTAGCAATTTACATTTATAGCTGTAGTTTTATATATATATTTCTGTTTCCAATGAAACATGTGCACTGAGTGGCAAAGCCCACAGTGAAGCACGATCATGCTGTATGGTTATGCTATCCTTGCCAGACCTTTAAGAAACATTTTATGAAAAGCAACGAACAAGAAATTCCATTATTCTTATCTTCTTATTCCCCTATCGTTTTGTCGGGCTCATGGTGGAACGCATATCTCATACCAGCAGAGCGTCCACTGCTCAGTCCCACTGCTGTTGTCACGTTGTGCTTCATACCTACCTCTGGCTCCCCTTGTACACCCTCCTATAATACAACCAATATACCCTGCAGCATGGCTGCATATTCAGGATTACATCTTTCCGCCTTTTATCTTTTCTTTTGCATATTGGTGCAGACATGACTGCACTCGTAGTTCTTCCTTTTAAACCGGCCTTGACAAGACTCCCATTTGCTACGTTCTTTTCCAACGTGGTCTTTTCAAAGACAACCATCACCACCTTGGGTTTTTCGTATGTTTTTTCATCTTTAATTATGAGTTTCTTGACATTGTCTGTCTAATTCTGTCTCAGTTACAATGTAGTCCTCATTTTGCTGTGGTCCTAAAGAATCAGTCTGCTGCTAATCTCTCACATAGCTTACTATCATCATATGCCCCTATTCTGCAACGTCTGCACATCCTTTCTTCTGACCTCATCAGCATAAAACGTCTTTGTATAACTTCACAACTGTGTCTTTGTACATTGTTAATTTCCTCTTAATCCTTCTGGTTTTTTTTCTGTCCAGTTTATAATTGCATTTGAATGTTTTATATATGTTTCTTCCCTTGTATATGCTTTAAATGTGAAGATGGACTTAAGAGTTTAACTAGTGCCCCAACACCCTTCTTTCATACTTAATTTTGTTGGACTCAGTGATCTTTATGGGTCCCTTCCAACTCAGGATATTCTATGATTCTATGTTTTTTTTCCTTTTGAGGAGATTCTATGTGAAGATACAAGTGCATACTCTCATTGTCTCCTAACATCCCATTAACTGCTCATGACTTCCACCACATTGGTGAAGATCTCACTAACACTTTGGCATACCCCTACTTGCTTCATGTTACTATAATTCCTATATATTTTAGAAATAAAAAGGAAAATGTCTGCTGTTTTATCCATAAAAATCACATCAGCCCCTTAATTCCAGATTCACTATTATAAGAAATGTGAAACAGGCCTTATTTTTAGGAATTAAACACTCTTTCTTTGCACGTAGCAGCACGGAATCTTCTATTTAACTTTGCACAAATATTGCTATTATGAACACTGCTGCAGTGGTTATTTCCTGCAAGGAAAGTTAAGAAAAAATCCTACCCATTTCTATTCCTGGCATAATTTAACTCCTGTTCAGCCCATCACTATGGTAATAGCACCAGGAGTGATGTGTTATGGCAAGGAGACAACATGAAGAGGGAAAGGCCCCATCGGAGCAGGTTGGTCTGACCCAGCTGCCTTGGGGAAGGCCGTTAAGAAGTGACGTGGGCATTGCATTTCCCCATCTGTGGGCAGTGAGAGCCAACTTGCACAGCTTTAAGAAGCTGATCTGTTGGATGTCTCTCTGGAAACCAAGTTAGCCTAATTATTGTGATCGGTAATGACTGTTGCTTGCCAGGGATGGTATGAATAAGATCCGCTCATCAAGGGCACACTTCGGCACTGCCACATGGCTGAAGATGGTGCTCACTTAGGGATGCAGAAAACTGGCCCTACTCCTCCTCTGTAATATCCCCAGTCCACACCCAAAAAAGAGGACAATGTGAAAACAGGCAAAATGAGCTGTCCAGCCCAAATGTAAGCCAGGGACAGCTTGCTGAAGGATAAGACATATGAAGAAACGATAGCTCTGTTTGATTCCTATTTCTTATCCCCTTTTCTCTCTGATTTATAGGCTTTTTTTTTCTTTCCTTTTTTTCTCCGTGGCCTAAATACCGTAGCTTTTAAAAGGCATCCTCTTTCAGGCTCAGCTAAACAGCACAGTGCATTCTGACCCCGGTGCCTAAACTGAAATGCACTAATCCAGTGCTGAAGCAGATTCCTAATCCAGACGAGGAGCTGGGGCTGCTGCAGCTGCCAGCTGGGCTGGGGGAGCTGAGGATGGGGCATAGGGCCCTGAGCCCCTTTTATGGAAGGGAGTGGGGAGAAAGATGCTCAGGATGGAGGATACAGGGGCACCTTCCCCTAAGGAGTGGTCCTCAGGAGGAGAGGGTTTATGAATTTCCCCTACACACACAGTAAGAGACAGAAAAGAGAGCTGAAGCAATGTAACAGTGATGTCGTCAATGGAGACCCTGCAGTCACTGAGCTTTGTAAAGCCATCAGGAGCACCCAGAAGACACTGTCACTGTGGCAACCACAGGAGCCACATCAGCTACTTCACGCAGCAAGACACCCCACAGCAAGAGACAGGTCCAGCCACATCTAGCAGACACACTTTAGCAAAGGGGAAGGGACATAAGGCCATGAGAGATGGCAGGCCTGGGGTCATGCAGAAACAAGAGCTGGCAAAACATCTCCCTGCTTGCAGGACACTGCCCAGTTCATGAAACAACAACATCTATTGCCTGGTTGTACTCATCTGCCTGGAATGGTGTTTTTCTTGCAAGACGTGTTCCAGTTTGGCTGTGTCAGCTGTGCAGTGATGATGGATGCTGGACCTGCAGCCTGGGGCTGCAGCCTTCAGCTGTGGGGTCTTTGCTACTTGCAGAAGCAGAAAAATGCCATTAACTGTGCTAGAGGGTTCAGGGGATGGGACAGCAAATGCCTCTAATCAACTGGTGTTTCTGCCAGGCAGGGATGAAAGATATTGTGTAAAGAGGAAAACTCAGATCTCCCAGAAATGTTTGCTGCAGTGCCTTTTCACCTATTGCCTTTGAATTCTGATGTCCATTACCAAAATAGAATTCATTCGAAGTCTCCTCTTGCTCGTGACAGTTTCTCAGGGTTAGAAAGAAGCACGATGATCTCTTTCCGTTTCGGCTCAGTTGGTGTTGGCTGCTCAGCCCTTCGGAGCCAAACACCAGAACAGTCCTTACAAAGAGAGGGAACATCAAAATTCAGCACGGTGCTTGGACTGCAAAATGAAAAATGTAAACCATTCCCCTGCAACTTTCAGGATGGTTAATGACAAGAGTGTGGATTTATCGAATCGCCGCTTTGATCATTTACTTCACACGCTGTCTCATCCTGCAAAGGGCTCAGTGCCTCCCGCTATGAGCAGAGGACCTTACGCTCCCCGTGCGGAGCTGAGGACACTCCACATCACACAGAGAGAGGTCCCCAGAACTAATTTGATCCTGACAAATAGTTCTTGTAGAGAACGAGCCCTATAGAGTTTTGCATGCAATAAGGTAATTAACAGATCATAGGACCACTTGGGACATTAAAGGCTCAGAGAAGCCAATAGACCAGAGGGCCGTAAATTCTGCCAGGGCTAATCCAACTGCGGTGCATTAAAATAAGAAGGGAGAGAACAGAAATAAATGGGTTTAGAGTTTCTCACGTACCAGCTCTGAGCTACCATTTTTTCCACCATCCAAAAGCTTATTAACCTATGAGTGATTTTTCTGAGTGATTTTTCTTTCTTTCTAAATCACACCCATGAGTGTAGGGATGCTGCAGTGCCCTGTGCAGCCGGGGTGATGTCCTCCACTGTGCGGGCAAAGCAGCAGCCCAGCAGCAATAGGCAGCAAGGGCACTCGTCTGTCCCTAGCTGCGTTTCTGATGGCACACATGAGAGGATCACCAATTTCCCACTAAGACTGGAATTCAACTCACTTCCCAGAAACAGCACCTGCTGCATCCCAGTCACCTTCATAGGCTGCTCCCATGCCTCCTGCCCGCTGCTTCGGGGCCTCCTGCTGTCACCATGTCCCCCTTCCTTCTTCCCAACAGTGGGGATACTGGAAATGTGAAATTACCCAAAGCACCTGCTCCAAAAAGCACTGTTTATGCCACCAGGATGCCACGAACTGCCAGCAGCTGTTCAGACGATATTTTGCAGTGACATACTACAGAAATGTCAGGTCAAATGAAGCTCTAAGATGAATGTTTTAAAGGGGTTAAAAGACTTTTTCAAAGGAAATCTCCAGCAGCTCTAGACCCAAGTCATGATGTGCCAATCCTCATCAAGCCACAGATTTCAATTTTCCTTAATTCTCATTTAACCCTTTTACAGGGACTAATGTCCCTGAGTATTTTCCAGAACAAGCCCTTGCTCAGTGTCTCCAGTTAAACCAGGTTGACCATAGGGTCACAGAAGGTCCCTGGTAACCTCAGGAGGAAATATGTGAAGCTGACTTCTTGTTTACGTCACAACAGCACTGAAAAGATCCAGATTTATTGTTGCTAAGTACTTCATGCATGTGTAATACGATATAACAGCAGGGACAGAAAAAAGGCATTTTGGCTCTTCCCCATCAGTCAGACTGGGAAACTGACATCTAAAGAGATGTGGCAGCTTTGAAAGTCACGGCAAGAGGGAATAAGTGAAGATCTCCTGGGTGCCTGCTCCAGGATTTCAGCCTGTCATCCTGAATGCACTCCTGGGTAGGTGAGGTGCTCACAGAGAAATCCCTGCCTCTTGGGATGTCCCCGTGTTCCCAAGGAGACTGACGGGAGATGCTCTCAAAACTGCAGCTCACTGCAGGGAGGTCATTAACCAGGTCTGTGCTGCAGGCACCCGTCGGGCTCCGATGGCCAAAGCCTGGGCAGAGCTCACTGACCTTTCTATTTTGGTGAGGTGAAAAAAGTCCTTATCTCTTAGCATTCACTCGTGCCGATGGATGGCTTTTATTGTCACAAAAAACATTCTCCAGCTCTCCCTCAGACGCTTCCTCCTCGCAGCCCCAGAAGCAGTGCCTCTGCCCGAGCAGCCATCAGATGCTCACTCTAAAGTCTGGAGGCGTGAGGAATAGCCGCAAGGGCAAATGTATCATGGAGGAAATTGTTTTCCTTTCCTGACATCTCTATTTTCTCATACGAGGCTCAGATAACCCAGTGCCTTCGCTGAGGACATCTGTTTGTATGAAATACTACAGCACACACCTGTCTCCTGGCATGCGTGGGTGCGCAGGTGTCATGTGGCATTAGATTTGCTCAGCCATCAGAGATGCACTTTGTCATCCCCCTAGGGACAAGCTGTAACTTTCTTCGCGTTAGGACACAGTGGAGACTTGGGGCCAGATTTCGCTTCTATTTTTTGTCTTGCTGATGCTGATCAAAACAGTTTTTCCTGTTGTCAGTGGAGTGGTAACATGTCAGCATCTGACGCTATGTAACTTCCAAAAATGGGGCACGGAAGAAGGGCCAATTGGCAGGAGAACTTTAAAATAAAAAACGAAGCAGAAATGCTGGTTCTTTCATTATTATTGGCTTTCCAGTGCTCGGTGCTATTGTGCATCGTGCCTGCATGCTACAAGATGGAACAAGCAGTGCATTTTTAATCTGACAAATAATCTGTTGTCCCAATTTCCTTCTGCAGAATGAAAATCATTAAGTCTTTTAGGATCATTCCTAGCTGAACATCTCTCTCTATTGCTTTTCTAAACCTCCTACCACTCTACTGTCCGGATGCCAACATAAATAATCTTTTCTCCAGAGCATCTTCATAAGACTTCAAACATTATGGAAATAAAGAAAATAAACCCAGTTATTGTCTGAATAATCACTTGTTTATTGATGGAGACAAGTATGCTCATTTTTCTTGCTCTCTGGTGATTAGATTATGATAAACTGTGACATTTAGTGATAAACTTGATATGGTTGGTTACATACAGCTTAAAAAAGAGGCTATCCAATTACTCTTTCATGTGCTGGTGGAATGCATTAACCACTTGTGAAGGGTACTTCAGTGGTTATGAAGCAAACTGAGTATCTTCTTCTCTAAGCTGCTGTGACAATGCAAAGGTCACACATGGTCCCTGGCCCACAGATAGCGTGTTCTGTTGTATCCCATTGTTCACCCACATTACAGCAAACCCTGATGCCCAAGTTAGAATGGTGACGTTCTTCCTGTCTGTAAGAAATTATGTCTTCTTTGCTGCCTTAAAAGCTGTGCCCCAAGATGCAAAATCTCCCTGTCACAAGGCTCAAGGGATGCTGGACCTGCCCTGGCAGTGCCATTCCTGCTATGCCAGCCTATGAGATACCACTGAAGATCTCTCAGATGTTCGCTCATGACAAAGACTAACTGCACATCTTTACTGAGATCGCTGGCATTACACATCCATCCTGTCGAGCTGAGACCAGCAGACTGTGCTGTTGGCAGATGCTCACGAGATGCTTTTTCTTAGCAGCTGTGGAAGGATGACTCCAAAGCCCCAGAACTGGAAGGGAGAGGTCCCCAGGCATGACCTTCTATTTTGCATGGAGAACATCATCTTCACAGCACAGGTCCTCTAGGAAAAACAACATCCAGTGGCAGTGCAAGTCATCTGACACTTCTCTGTTAGTACGCCCTGATGTCCTGATGGCTGTTGTTCACTGAGCAAAATCAACTGTATCATCAGGAGTAGACTGCCATGAAACTGAATTTTAGAACAGTATTTTGGCAGAAGCAATAAGGCCTGTGGGTCAGCCAAGGGACTGAACCATCCAAACATCTTGATAGGGATTATTTCCAACAATGAAAAAAACAGCAATCCCCTGAGGGAACAAGGTATGTGCTACACGCAAAAATGGCATGTAATTAAATTCTTGGCCATGGACTGAAAAGGTTTAGAGGAACACTTTCCTTTGTCCTTCTGTGTTCCTTCCCTGGGGCAAAGAGGCTGTGTGGGAGTTTGCCTTGGCTGGTACTCTGAGATGGGAGAGCGGAGTCTGCTATGGAAAGATCTCTTGCGAGAATACTCCTTATTCCATGGCTGCCTTTTGAGTTTTTATGTTCACCGAAGGAGAGAAACCCCAGTGCATGGCCAGCGTAGGAGTCCTGGATGTACTTAGGAGACCCAGCAGGGCAGGGAATGGCAAAGGATTTGAGTTTACCTTCCTCCTAAATTCAGTGACTCCTCCTGGCATCATGGCTTACAAATCAGCATCAATTGCAGGTGCACTTGAGGGGTGAGGATTTGAGTCATGAAGCTCAGCAGTTCGCCTGCATCACTGAACAGCAAGGTGTCTGATGGAGCAGAATACATTTCGGACTGTAATAAGGCACTTTGTTATCCAGGATGAATGTCTCTCTCCCTCCTCTGCTCCCTGCAGTCCGAAGGGACAAAGGCAGCTCTTCTCTCCCTGCTTCCTTGGTAAAGCCCTGAGCATCCCACCCATGCACCTTCCACTTCCCCATAGAACATGCTACCGTAGAAATGTATTTTAACACACAGTGTTACTATCTTTGGTTTTGCACATGTGATATACACTTTGCAGCTCTAGCCTGGAACACAGCAGCACATTACAGCGCATGCTTGCCGGCTCTCAGCCTGCATTTCTAACATCCATCTTGACTCTGCCAGGCAAGGGCCGCACAGACAGGAACAGAAGAGAGTCTGCTTGGCTTCCTCTGAATGCAGCATCGAGAAGCACCGAGCATCCTCACCTCACTGCTGCTGCCGCAAATACCCAGATGGCATCACGTCGTGGTGCAAAGGATGGGGTCGGGGTTCTAACATCATGCGTGGACATCTTGCAGGAGAGCAGGAAGGGGAAAGGAAAATAATACATCTGGTTTGTTAGGGCTGCCCCCAAAACAGCTACTCTTAATAATAACAATAATAATAAGAAACATTTCCAGTTGTCTATCCTGTCCTGTTGCTGCAGAATACAAGTAATTTTTTATCACTGGGATATTAACTCATTCTTAAGAAAGGTGTATAGGGGTTTTGCTTTTCATTTCCAAACCTTTTGGAAGGCTGGGGTTTTTTGGGGGGCTGCACTGCTCAAATTTTCCATCAGCTACTTCTGAATTCTCCCTTTCCACCTCCCATTTTAACACCTAATTTTTGCTCCTTTATTTCTTCTGGTATTTATTGCAGCTCTGTATTTCTTCCCTGTGTGTTATTTCAGTTTCTCCTTTGCTTTCTTTCCTTTCCTATTGGGCTCCTTTACTTTGTTTTCATTCCTCCCACCTGCTTGTCTCCTCAGTCCAAAAACCCACCCAACCATGCAAGCTTGCTTAGGATTAAGCTTGTGATTAAACACTTCCCTCAAGAATAACAGATTCAGATCCTCATTTCCTGAAGGAGAATCACTGTGTGAACCAACCATGTGCTGGACCTGCTTCAGCCGCCTTCCTGGGAATGTTGCTTTTCTCTCTTTTAAGGCAGCTGGGGCATAAATAATCACATCCCCATAGCAGAGGCTGAGTGGTGGAGCCAAACCAGGTCCAGCAGCCCTGTGAGGCACAGCGTGGGCAACTCAGAGGTTACAGCACGCCAAGACACTGCGAACAACTTTACGTTGCAGACATCTTTTCTTTTGGCTGCCAGAGTATGGGAACTATCTGATATATGTTGTGCTGTGCTACGGTTCCAGGCCAGCTATACACTAAGCTGCTGGAAACAATGACTGATCCCACTGGGTTTGTTAATTACAAGACGAATGGGCAACCAGAAACATATTAGCAAGAAGAAAAGGAACCAGTGTGCAGAGACCATATGTTCCTGAAATTTATTCTAAACATTCCTCAGCCATTTGGAACAACACATCTTTGATTATTTTTTTTATGTTTATGGATGTTTTCCCAGTGTAACCCCCAGTTAAGCACACGTCTAACTTTAAAGTCAAGAGGAGTTTCACTCACATCATCTGGGTTTGTCATGCATGTGCACCGAGGATAATGGAGCTCCACTGATCTGGAAACTGCAGTAATACAGGTAACTTCTTAGCACCTAAGCACCAGATACAACCAGATTATAGGACCATATTCTCCACTCCGTGTGTACGTGCCCCTAGAGCCACCTGTGGCTGCATGGATGCAAGACCCAGAGACTGCAGTTCCACAACCAAACGTTCATTTTTTTTTTTCTCATTGTAGCTTTGGCATTGAAAACATCTCCTTGCAATTAATGTTTTATTTTGGCGGTGGCCCACAGCATGCCCTCTGGCAGTACATAAAAACAGTGGTGGATGAGTAAGAGACATTTGTTTGGGAATGCCTTTGTGTCAGAAGTTTGGGAAGGAGTTAAGAGAGTAAAGAGAAAACACCACTACAACAGCTCAGCTGCTCTCAGCAGTGCTCTGCAGAGCTGAGAACTCAAACCCCAGCACCTGGAAGCTCAGGCAAGAGGCTTACTGCATGTACTTAGCTCTTCAGAGCATGGCAGCAAGCGCTGGGAAAACACAGAAGCTTAATAATTGAGACACTGACACTCGTATTTCCCATCTGTTCAGAACTGTCACACAGATACTATTTCAGATCCTACCCATGGTTAAAGCAGGAGGATATATGCGCACAGACTCGCAGAGAAGCAGATTTTCAGCTGAATGCGTTCAGATCAGACATACATGCGAACAGCAAGGGTGCAGCTCTGCCCATACATTAACGCTGCAGCTATTGACACCTTGCCAGGATGACATACAAAGGCAGTGGAAGAAATGGCAAAGCCGACATCCAGGCCTTAGCTCGCCATTGCTCATTTTCTGTGTTTCTCACGTGGTTGTCACATGGTGTTTCACAGCACTGCCAAGGACGGTGCAAGCAAGAGTGCAGGGGCACCCCCAGTTTGCTGACTGAGGCATCTCTTGTATTGCACTGAGCTCAGATCAGGGTTTTTAAAATTAAAACTTCACAAAAAAATGAGAAAACCTCCTGGCAGGAGAGGAGGGTGTCTGCACCAGCTGTACCCATGCATAGTGAGCTCCTGGCCCTCCAGCTGCTCTGGAGACCTTCCTGTGGCTCTGATTCCTGCAGGCATTATTAGCAGCATGATGTGCGATTGGAACAGGTTAGCGGGCTGCTGGTCAGACCTTCTGTTTGCAAGGTGTCTGCAAAATTTCTAACAAGCTTTAGATTATTTTGGAAGTTGTAGTATGCTGAGCTTTGTTAGCTGTCTTGGGAATAGGAGCTCTCTCGCTGCACTGTGAGGAATAGCTGTTTATGCATCCTTAGATCACATTGTGCATTTAACCTGGGATTGCACAGAGTTTGGAATCTGGTGTTTGATGGTTTGGTGTTGCTTACAATGAGAACAGAAAAGGAACGAGTTTTGTGAAGATCTCACAGGGGGAAAGAGGAAGAAAGCACCTCCTCATCCTCAGCTCTGTATAGGTAGGAGAGTCACTGGGTGCTCTGCTCCCCCTCGCTCCCAGCACCCTTTGTAGCTGACAGCAGATCCAAGCCCTCCCTGCCATGTGCTCCCTAACAGGGCTCTTAATTTTGTCTCATAAGCACAGTCATCGATTTAATTCGATACAAAAGCTTTTGAGCCTTCCAGCTCCACTCCTGGCTCCTGCAGTCACGGGGGAATGGCAGTCCTGCTTGCAACATGGCCAGGTGAGGGTCATAAGGAGGAAAAAGCAATTCTGATTTGTGAAAGTGATAATAGATAACCAGACACCATTTAACAGCTCTTATACGATATCTTGGACTGTATCTCTTATCCACATATCAGAATTTATTCCATTTCTTTCATTATTCAAATTCATTTTGAACTCCGCACCAAGAGCACCTTGGCACCATGGAGGGCTTCTACCATTTTCATTTGTCTCGTCATCAACTTGCCTTGGAAATGAGCTTCACCTAAGAAGATGGAAGACCGATTCTTTGCCACATTTTTTTTTGTTTTTATTTAATAGAGGGAGAAGAAAAAGAGGAGGGAGGGATGGGGGCACTTCATCAGTTCCTGTGGCTTTAGGATTCATTGGAAAATCAGTTACCAAGAGGTGGTCCTTTTGAGGAGATTCAATTGATATTATGGTGTTCAATTAAACTTCTTGAAAAGAATATTAAGATACAATTTAATCACAGTTTGTGAGTACCTACATGGGGAGAACATTTGATATAAGAGGGTTCTTCATTCTAACTGAAAAAAAAAGACGTTAAATTGATGAAAGATGAATTCAACACAGATTCAATTAGAAATAAGAAGAATTTATCTATTTACTTTTAATGGCGAGGGCACTGTAGATTCAAGGACTATTCTGGCCACTGGCTGCAAGGAAATTAAAAAGAAAGAGTCAAGCTATTTTAGTCAGGGTTTAAAATCCTAAACCACTTTTTACTCTGAGCTGTAAAAAAAAAAAGATTCCTTTTTGAAGCAGTACAAGCCACCTCACACCACAAAACTACTGGGAGCCATAAATCTCCCAGAAGAGAACTTATTTTTCTTCTAATTTTCATGTTAGCTGCATTTGACTGTCTTCCCATTACCAGTTTTGGCATCTAGGTGTAGCAGTGATGTAAACATCAATATTTTAACGTCAAAGAAAAATACAAAATGAAATTGAATTCCAGCAAGTGTAAAAGAAACACAACAATAGCTTTCCTACTGAATCCTCTGCAGATTCCAGTTAATGGATTATTCATAGACCTTCAGATCAGAGCAAGGTGCCCTTTATTCAAAGAATCATGGAATGGCTTAGGTTGGAAGCAACCTTAAAGCCCATCCAGTTCCATCCCCTGCCATGGGCAGGGTTGCCCTCCACCAGCTCAGGCTGCCCAGGGCCTCATCTCACCTGCTCTTGGGCACCTCCAGGGATGGGGCACCCACAACCTCTCTGTGCAGACTGTTCCAATGCCTCACCACTCTATGAGTAAAAAATTTCTTCCCAACATCTAACCTGAATCTCCTTCCTTTCAGTTTAAAGCCATGCCCCCTTGTCCTATCACTATCAGACCATATGAAAGGTCGGTCCTCCTCCTTCTTATAAAGCTCCCTTCAAGTACTGGAAGACCACAATGGGGTTTTCCTGGTGCATTCTCCAAGATAAACAAGCACAAGCCCTTCAATCTTTCTTCATAGGAGAGGTGCTTCAGCCCTCTGAGCATCTTCATGGCTCTCCTCTGGACCCGCTCCAACAGCTCTGCATCCTTCCAGTACTGGGGACCCCAGGTTTGGACATGATACTCCAGATTGGGCCTCACAAAGGCAGAGCAGAGGGGGCCAATCCCCTCCCTTGTCCTGCTGCCACCCCTCTGTTGATGCTGCCCAGGATTCTGTTGGCATTCTGGACTGCAAGTGCACACTGCTGGCTCATGTCCAGCTTTTCATTCACCAGGACCCCTAAGTCCTTCTCTGCAGGGCTGCTTTCAATGAGTTCATCTCTCAGTCTGTACTCATATCTTGGATTGCTTCAACCCATGTGCAACACCTTGCACTTGTCCATGTTAAACTTCATTAGATTCTTGTCTGCCTACTTTTTGAGCATGTCCAGGTATCTCTGGATGGCACCCCTTCCTTCTATTGTGTCAACTGCACCATTCAGATTAGTGTCATCAGCAAACTTGCTGAGGTTGCACTCAATCCCACTGTCTGTGTCACTGATAAAGATGTTGAAGAGCACCAGTCCCAAGACGGACCCCTGGAGGACACCACTCGTGACCAACCCCCACCTGTATATATGGGTGTTGGCAATAGCCATCTGGCTGCAAACATCCAACCAATTCTTTATCCACCTAATAGCCCAGCCTTCAAATCCATCTCTCTCCAATTTAGAGAAAATGATGTGGTACAGGACCATGTCAAAGGCCTCGCACAAGTCCAAGTAGTTGACATCAGTTGCTGTTCCTTTGTCCACTGATGCTGTTACTCCATCACAGAAGGCCACCACTTGGTCAGGCATGATCTGCCCTCGGTGAAGCCATGCTGGGTGCACAGTGACATGTGGTTCTCCATGTCTCCCTTTCTTGAATATGGGATTGATGCTTCCCTTTTTTCAGCCACCAGGGACTTCATCTGACAGCCATGATGTTTCAAATATGATGGAGAGTGAGCTGGCAACCACATAGGCCAGTTCCTTCAGAACCCTGGGGTGCATTTCATATGGCCCCATAGACTTGTACACATTCAGCCTCACGGGGTGATCTTGGGCTTGCTCTGCTCTGACACTGGAAGGGATTTAGCTCCCCTGAACCCTGCTTAGAAGTTCAGGGACACAAGACATGTGAGAATCGTGACTGGCCATGAAGACCAAGGCAAAGAACTCTTAAGTACCTCAGCCTTCTCCATGTCTGAGGAGTCCAGATCTCCCTTTTCATTCATCAGAGGAGGTACGCTCTTCTTTTCCTGTCTCTTCTGCTCAGTGAATCTAAATAAACCCTTCTTGTTTTTCACCTCCCTTGCCAAGTTCAATTCTATCTGCACCTTGGCTTTCCTGATCTCATCCCTGCACATCTGAACAGCATCCCTATGCTATTCCCAGGCCTCCCATCCCTGCTTCCACTGCTTATACTTCTTTCTTCCCCTAACCTGACCAGCAGGTCCTTGCTCAGCCATGCAGGTTTCCTGCCTCATCTGTCTGATCTCTTATTCTGGGGGATGAAGAGCTCTTACGCTCTCAGAAAGGCATCCATAAAGTGCTGCCAGCTCTGTTCTGTTCCTTTGTCCCTAAGGACAGTTTCCCAGGGGATCTCATCCAACAATTCCTTAAAAAGCCTGAAATTCACTCTCCTGAAGTTCAGGGTTCTGACTCTGCTGTTTGCTAGGCCCATGATCCTTGAGATCACGAACTCAACCAGGGCATGGTTGCAGCAGCCCAGGCTGCCTTCAGTCTTAACCTCTTTAACGATCTCTCCCATGTTGGTGAGCACCACGTCCAGCAATGCTTCATGGTGTGTCTGTCCAACACGTTACCCAGCAAGTTGTCACTAACGGATTCCAGGAGTCTCCTGCACTGCTTGGAGGTCACTGTGCCATTTTCTCAGTAGACATCAAAGTGATCGAAATCCCTCATTCCTGGAATTCGAAGCATTTCTCTCTCAAACTGTGATTATTTTCTGATTCAGTTACTAAGTTCCATTTTGACACAGCGGTACAATTTCCTTTTTCTTACAAGTCACTGTCTTACACTGTGTAAATGAAACAGCAACATTTTCCCTGTGTATGTTCTTCTACATATGTGATGTTTCTTAAAAAAAATAATAAATCAAAGCAGTATTTCACAGCAGAGCAAAGTGGTGTGTGATGGGAACGTTGTACGTTGTACGTTGCAGGTGCTTCTAGCTGATATATAATCAGTGCTGCTTGGCCACACATAGCAATGACTTAACAAACAGCAGAAGCATATGCAACTCCAGCAGAGGCCACCTATTTGAAAAGACAGCAGAGATGAAGGATATCTGTCTCAGGTGTGCAATGGTAATTGGTGCCATTCAGCTAGGAATACCAACCTGGCTTGAGTGCACACCTGACCACGTGCTCACTCAAAGTCAGGTGTGTACTAAACCCCTCTGCTGACTGTAGCTTTTGTTATCAAGGGAGAAAACATCGACTCTATAGATTTTCATCTTTTTTTTCCCTTTGTTCAATACAAGGATCTATTTCTGTTTGGCTATGCCTTGCTGTGAAAACACCATGAAATTCAAAGCCCCTTGCTCGCTGCTGAAATCTGTACTGCTATATAGAAGGGAGAATTTGTCTTTCACAGATCAAGAAGTTCCCTAATTACTCTACCCGATACGGTTCCCCACGTTTATATAGATGTTTTATTTCTCTGGCATTTTTTTAGATGGAAAACAAGGGCATAGATTGATTTCCCAGTTAGCACCATACTAAAATCATCCTTACAGTCTTACTTTCTTTTAAAATGGGATTTTAAAACCTCTACCGCACTCCGTTCAGCCTATTATTCTTTAAGAATAATCCTGCATTAAGAGGGAAGTGACCCAGTGTACTCATAGGCTTTTCCCCTCTCTGGGTTCTATGATCCTTTGCCACTGATGTTCAGTCTGGCTTTAGACAAACTGAACTCTGAAGGCTCCATTTTCATTTGTTAAATGCCTACTAATTCAAGAGGGTATTAGATAACTTAATTAATACGGTAAGACTTTGATAGGTTCAGATGTTAGACTCTCCAGAAGAACAGGATATAAAGCAAACAAAATCGCAGTCCGCCATCAACTGTTCCTTTTTAATATTTCAAGCCCTGATCAGAGGCATGCAAAGAGATTTGGTTGCCTTATTGTTTGCCTCCATGCTGCAATCCTCTGTGATGCTGATGACCTGTTAGTGCTGCTTTGAGGAAAAGGCACAACCGAAACAACTTCAGCACTGAATAGTCGCCTGTTTAATAATAGGGTTTACCAGAAGCAGCTCACTTTGCAGGAGAACTGTAGCACAAGATAATTGACCTTAATACAGTTATGTGCCTTTGCCTTTGATTTGGGCCGTACAACTAAATTTGTGGTCAATTACAGAGCCTGCAAGAGTGAGCATGAAGGCATAATTAAAGGTTAGTGAGAGGTGGACACAAAAGGAGTAGCTTTGAAATTTAAGTCCACTAATTCACTCTGGTTCCAGGGACATAAACAAGGTCTCAGCTCTGCAGAGTTCAAAAAGCCATCTGCACAGGTAGCTCCAGATTTCCATTGCCAGAGGTCTCCAGGGCAGCGGAGACACAGCATGCCCACTTCATTAAATGGATGAAAGAAACTCTTTTAGTATGACAAAGTTTTCTTAGCATTAGGAAGTACACTTTCAAAGAAAGAAAACTCATTTCTGTCTTTCCATTCGTGGAGCCTGTAGTCAAGACATAGATCCCCAACCAAGCTCTACATGAGGGCTCATAGCCCTTTTGATCCTCATAGACCATAGAAAAATGTCCTGGTGGTTGTACATCAATGTACAGCCCTCTGGGTAAGAAGAATGCACCATTTAAATTTTAAATTAATGAAGTGAGATTTAGGAGGTCAGAGCTATATTTGATTTCGTGCCATCCTTTCTACCCAACACTATTTCTGTACAACCTTAATTATGTTGCCTTTCCTTTTCATTACTCAAATTCCTTACCCATAAAGAGGGAATAATAATATTTATACATTTCCAGGAGTGCTACAAACCCCATTTGGTAATGTACATTTGGATATCTTCATATGGAAGTTACTACAGGAATCACAAAGTGTTGTCAGAAATCTTTCAAAAAAGGTTGATTTCAGTATTCCGTGATCACAAATAACTAAGTGAAACACAGCTCCGAAAGAACCCATGGCAAGCGCCGGGCACTACACTAGTTGTTTCCTCAAAGGGCTCCAA
This sequence comes from Aquila spilogaster, assembly GCA_024606505.1. Taxonomy (NCBI): domain Eukaryota; kingdom Metazoa; phylum Chordata; class Aves; order Accipitriformes; family Accipitridae; genus Aquila; species Aquila spilogaster. The sequence goes on from JANHGO010006147.1 coordinate 18,226, forward strand.
TCCACGAGGATAAATCAAGGCATGATGAGAATTCATGAGCTCACAGTACAAGCAAGTATCGCATTCAGGAGAGATATATACCTGTTCTGTGATGACTGCTTGTTGCAATGAGAATACAGAGAAAGCAATATACAACCCAGATGATTAAAGGTAAGAAGCAGAAGTCCACTGTAAAAGCAGCAGCCCAGAATGCATGTCAAGAGTGAATTATGAAAATAGCCTTGTACATCCACGGCTATTTCACAGAGCCATTCTGATAACGATGAACACGACAGCATGCAATAGGAATAACAATGCCTGGAATTATTTCAAACGATATATTTTTTAAGGACCGTCACTTTAGTTCTCTCTTTGCATCTGTGCATGGTAGCTGAATTAATGATAAATATGACTCAAGCAACAAAAGAGTCAGCATTACACTCTATTATCAGCGCTCCTTCCTGCCTGGAAATAGCACGAAGATATTCCTTACAACTGAACTGCAGATGATCTTGTACCCAGTGAACCATAGTTTGTTCAGAGAAACCAAGAGGCTGAGGAAGAACAAAAAACCTCGTGGCTCACTTGGTGCCTGCTGCAAGGTTGTAGGATCCACGTTGTTAAATATTTCACTGTAAAGCAGTTTCCCTGCTGAGGTCTCTGAGTTTGTTGCAAACATTAATGCCAGGATTCACACACCTGCTTGGGCAGGGAAAGGCAACAGCCTCGGTGCTGCAGGGCCCCCAAAAGGGCATGGGGGTGATTATTTTCTGGGCCCAGCTGTGAGTGGGAGGGGGACATTGGGATCTGCTCAGGCTCCTATAGCACTTCTCTGTGGGTGTGAGTGGAGCAGTAACGGCCCTCCCATCTCCCCGGTGCAGAAACACAGTGGTGTGCATTGAGGCAGGCAGGTACTTGGTGCCTCCAGCTATTCTCAGGCAGCCCTGTACTCTTCCTTCTCCCTCTGGCTTCATTACAGAAGTCAGTGCATGGCAAGTGCCATCACCTTGACAGCTTTTTCCCACTGGATTCTTTCCTAAAGACGTTCAGAGCTCGAGTCTTCCCAAATACTTCTGCTCATCTTGGCTTTGGCAAGAGGCAAAGTCACCCCCTGCCACTGCAGCTGCCTTCCTCCTCTTCCAAGTTTATGATGAGCTCACATAGCTGCTTTAAGAAAACTACACCGTAACCAGACAACCATGCGAGCCCCACAGCAGCTCGTGTTTAGGGAGGCAATCTTGCCATAGGCATCAAATACCAACTGTAGAGATTATTTGCCTTTCTCTCCTCCACCTCTATGTTTCGATTGGATTTAGACCCCTCACGCTAGAGCTGAACATTTTGTTGCTGCTCTGCTCAGATATTCAATTTTGCCCAATCTTGTGGGGAACAGCCTGCAGTCAGCGAGTGACTGAGGGCATTACTTCACTTTCACCAGTCTGCTTTAAACAAATATTAGAGAGCAGTGCTCCCTTGGGTGCCATTACAGCAAACAGCAATTTTCAAGCAAGCTCCAGAATAGATTGCTCCTGAGATGTTCTGTGTTTGTAGGATGTGTATTACGCATTTATGAGGGGGGCAGCAATGGGGAAGCTTGCTGACCTGATAGAAGAACAGTGCTGATAAGCCCCAGTTTTCTTAGCATATGCAGGTTTATGCCTGCTTCCCATAACCTTATTTTTCGTTTCTTTTCTGAGTGCAGAGTTAGGGCTCAAACAGACCCTATGCACAAAGAAGGCAGCACAATGGTGGGACAGATGATGTTTGCTGCCTATATAGATGAGTGATGTATCCTTTCCCAGATCCCCTGTCCCCATGGAGAGATCCAGCCTGCAGGCAGCAGCTTGATTCACCCAAGCAGCATTTCCCAGCCCTCCACAGATGAAAGTACTGCAGTCAGGAAAAGTGAGTCAAAGTAAGCAAGGTTTCAGCTGGACTCTTCCAGCCTGCATTCCATAGGGCTTTGCAGCGTTTGGATTCCCATGCTGCAGAGCGCTGTGCCTCAGTTTCCCTCCACACTTGCATTTTTGCTCATCTCCATGCATGGCACCTGCCTTGGAAAACAGGATTTCCATCAAACTGCCTCCTTCCCAGCTCTATCCCCTTGCACCCCCAGGCCATTTGCCTCCCTAGGTGCTGCTGGGCTGCCTGGTGTCTGTCTGTCCTGTCCACTCGTGGAACAGCCACACCGGAAGGGAATTTCTTCTCATCCAAAACTGCTGGAAGATCTGCAAGGAAGGCACTGCGATTACAGATCTGCTCCTCCCACCACTAAGCAATGGGTCAGAATTTATTAAGCTTCAATACCTGTCGCTCATCCCATGTCAAGGGTCTGCCCAGCAGAGCTCAAAGTCTCTATTAACAAATGTCTGTGTGAGGGGACCCTCATGCAAGTTAAACATGCTCCTTTTTATGCTAAGCTGTCCAAAGAAACCTGACACGTGCCTGTCTGCATGGCTTTCTGGCCATGATGGGGAGAGAACTCCCAGCATTCCTGATTTCTCTCTCCACAATAAGAGCCCACAGATGACCAGAAGTTCCTCCACTCATTAGCTAACGACCTTTGGTAGCGCTGGGCTGGGCTGCAGAGCTGGGTGCTCTGCACACTCCATGCTGAGAGGGCCAGCAGCTCCCTGCTGTGGGGACACGCTGTCAGACAGGGCTGGTTTTGCTGAGCAGCTCAGCCTGCAGCACTCTGCAATGATTCCCTGTGGGTACAGTGAGGGAAAGCACAGATATGGTAGGGGCTGCATACTGCCTGATACTGGATCAGACCAGCCAGCGAAAATAGAGTTGCTGTCTCAGACGTACTTCATTGGTATTCTGGAGGCAGCCAGGCTAGAGACTGCACAAAATTATTTTCAAACAAGAATTACAATTGGAAAGGCAAAAAGAGAGAGAGAGAGGGAGAATTCTGGGGGCATTTGTCAGCTGAAAGCCTCAAGGTTGTATTCAAGCTGCCTTGCTGATGACAGAATAAAGACAGGAAAACCTGAAACAAACGGTGCTTCGAGGATCAAAAAGACGAGATTCTGCCACAGATACTTAGCGTTAAAAAGCTTTTCATTGTGGGAAGGGGGAGTGGGACCAAGCTGAATCCATGATGAATGGAAATACAAGACTCTTCTGCTGGAAGCAGGCTGGCAAGGCACTGCTGGATGGGGTAAACCCTGCATGTCCTTCTAAGCTCAATTTATGCAACAAAGCAGCCATCCTTACACGCTGTAGTCCTGTTCCCCTTCATATCTGCTATTGGGCTGATAGACACGATGCTTAATTCTGCCAAATTTGTCAGCCTTGACCTGCGAGTCTGATCTTCGGGAAATTCTATTCATTGCTGAATAAATAATGCATGGGCAGCCATGCATTTTTCATACTAAGACTTTTAAAGGCCACTGTAGTGATGCATGTAAATTCAATTCCCCCCCTCCGCCCCCTGCACACTCAACTGCTAACTAATTATTAACATCTGACTCGTACAATGGCAAGCTGCACCATCCACAGCATCCACCGCTGCGCTGACACTGCTGCCTCCTCTCCATTCCTGATAGAGTTGAAGAGAGATAACGCCAGGCAATAGCAAAGCAATCTGTCTCTTTCCCTCCCCCTCTCTCCCGCTCCCCCCCCTCCCCTATTTTTTTCATTTCTTTTTTATAAGGCT
>JANHGO010006148.1:0-21865 GCA_024606505.1 Aquila spilogaster
TCTTTCAGTCTCTGCTTCAGCTGTGCTGTAAAATAATGTTATTACTCCTTCTTATTAGTCCCACACACATACATCTAAAGATCCCATTTGCTCTTTGTGCATTTTCCCCATCAGTTTGTGCCAGAGTTTCAGACTGTGACAGTGCTGTTCTGTCTTTATTCATTGCAGTGCAACAAGGTCTCCTGATGTGAACTTAACAGCAGATGTTTTCTTGCCTTGGACTTATGCCTCTGCTAGTATAAACAGGACTCTGAGAAATGAATGCAGTGAAAGCAATCAACATCTGGCTGTAAAACAGAATGTTCACTGATCCAAATTGCTTCTGTTTTTCTTTCAAGTCAGCATTTCCTATGGGAAGTCGTGTTCTTCATGCTGCATTCCGTGTGTTGCTGTATCCGTGATCCAGTGCTAGGAGTATGTTACAGGGCTATTTCCTTGCCAGATGTGAAGACTAGATTTTAATGTCTCCTTGATGTCTTTTTCTCTGTATGTCGGTAAGACGAGTGGCCAATATTGGAGAGAACTACTTCTTTATGTTGTTATCAATTGTGTAAAGATGTTGAGAGCATGTGATAAATGAGAGTGATGCTTATCTGCTTGTGAGAGAGCGTACCTGTTCTTGGGTCTCAAAACACTACCTATTTTTAGACTGCATTGAAAGTACCTGAGTACTACTGAAGTCTACTACTGAAACAATTCCTAGATACATTTCCTTTGATGTTCAATAGAAAGTGCATATTTATACAATTGAATGAATAAGAATATGCAATATCAAACTGTAAGAGTGTGTGTTATAATTTCATGTTTGTCCAGCTCTGCGCAAAAACTTGAAGTCTGTGCTGAGCAGAAGGTTACTGAGAGGGTCACGTGGTCATAGCTCATTTGGGTGCAACAACCAGAAAGTTTAAGAAATGAAATTAAACTTTAACAGTACTATAATTGCATGACAGTGAAATTCAGCTCTTGTAATTCTGGTTACATTATCCTAGAAGCTCATTTTTATGGTATCTTAAGCTATAAAGGAAATTCATTAGAGGCATAAGGAACACAATGAGATCATCTTTCATTTCCCTGCTCTAATGCTACATGGGCTGAAAAACTTCAAGCAATTTATTGTGTCAAGAACTGTATGTGCATGCACGGCTGTCAAGGAAAGAGATAAGATTATACAGTGTAAGGTTCCTACTTTCATATATCAAAATATGTAATTTGGGCAGGATCGGTAATGCAGTCATATAAAGAAAGGGAAACTTGGAGAGGGAGTCACATATTGAAAGTAAATTAAAACTGGAAAATGATCCTAGAAACAATGTGATCTATACTGGAGAATCAGTACTGTTCGAAGTGTTAGTTGTGCACATTGTGATTTCGTTATTCAGCTTGTCATGATCTGAACTCCGTCTAAATCTAGTGGTTATTTTCCTGCACTTTCCATACTCAAGGAATGCTGAAATTGAACTAGTACGGAGTTAATCATGCATGCTGACTGTTTTAGCCATCGCTTCTTTGCAGGTCTGTACCAGTAGTGTCTAGGGAACGTAAACTGTGGTAGACCGAGAGCACCTGTAATTGTTGTGAATTCTAAATTGACCTTACCGGAATAAAATGGAGCAAGAGTTTTGTTGTTAATTAATTTTCACGAATGCTTTTTTAATTTGTACATACGTATCTAGCTTGGAGGTAAGCAGATAAAGAAAAGGTAGGCACAGAAGAGATGCACTTAGGGCAGTAAATGATGTATTACATACTGTTAACAATTTGGGAATTGCATTTTCACTTGTACTAAATCTGAGGAGTACCAAGACTATTAGGTGCCGGTGTCTTAAGAAAATTGGTTAAAATGGTCTAAATATGTTTAAAAATACCAGAAGTAAAAGACAGAAGCTTCACAGCAAGATAGTGTCAGCAGTCCCTGCTTCTGACCTGCTACTCAGTGCCTGTTCTGCTTTGAGAGTTACATATGTACAGACTGCAGTTATGCAGGAGAGGTTGCAAGGTGCTGTGTTGATTAGCTTAGAAATCAGATGATTGATAATGTCCTGAGTTTGTGGGAAACTGCACAGATTCAAAGGTTCTTTACGATCTTTAACAGAATTTTCTCATAGGAATAATCACAGTGTTCACTCTGTTCAGTGACAGACCCAGGCAGAACTGGGGCCAGAAGCTGCCCAGGTGGATGCTGAGGCGAGTTTTATGCTTGCAGCAGCGTCCTGCTTTTGGCAGCGATTTGTTGTGCTTTGTCAAACTGTCTGTCTGCATCAGTTAATTGCTTGTTGCAAAGTCAAATCAAAGTGCTTAAAGATCTCAATACACTTGTTATTTGGTTCTTGGAATAGCATAGGAGAATGCAGTTGTGCTGGGGTAGGACAAGAACAATCTTACAAGGTTTCTGCAGCATGCATGCCTGCCAAAGACCAGGATAATCAATCAGCATGTTGCCACTGCTATTGATGCAGTGTGAGATGGTGTTTGACTTGAAAGATGAAGAGGAAATTAAGCGTAACACAGTGATAATGGAATGATCAATGCTGCTCACTGCAGACTTTGCATGTGCATTGTAAAGCAAGATATTTTGAGAATGCTGGCCACAGAAGCGTAAATAAGGTGGTAAGTCTTGCCCAAAAGCTGAACAGAATTCACTAATATGCTACAGTTAACACTGGTGCTTTAGCAGCAAACCAAGAAACACAAAAAGGATTAGAAGGTGTCCTAAAACTTCTGTATGATTCTTCTTCTGTAAATTCTGTCATGAAAATCCTTTGTCCCAGTCTTTGAATCATGGCTCTGTTTTCTCATCATTGCGTGTCATCTAGGAATTAGTGAGGAAATCATTTTCTTCTAACACTTGGCATACACTTGTTGGTTTGGGACAAAATGTTTTCCTTCAGTGGAGTTTTCTGTGGAAGGATGTAAAACTTGCTCCGAGTATCATAGATCTCAGCTTCATCCAGTATGAAACCTTCAGGTCAGCAGAGTGATCCTGGATATTGATCAGGGGAGGAATACATTTCTAAGTGGTTCATCTTGGGTGTGATACACAGTCAGTAGGATTGGTTTTTGTAGCAAGCATGTTTCAAAACTCTCTCTGTGTAGTGCCAGCTTGAATTTTTTATGTTAATAGTTCCCATGAGGGAAGACAGGACTTCTGAATGTCTGCTTATAGGATCGAGCATTTATTATTTATTCTGTATGGGTTTATCTATGGTTGCTGCTCATGAGATCTCCTATACTCTTGGTGTTTCCAGTGTTTTTATAGAATGTCAATTTCTCAGGAAATCATTACGGAAATTATTAGGGACCTTCATCCATTTCCCATCCTTCCTTTCATTTTAGATCCTCAGTGTCACTCCAACTGTGTTATTTTCAGGATTCTGACTTGTTGCAAAGATTAAGGTCTGGATTGTGACATCCTGGTCCTTCTTCACAGCCTTTGAGGCTTATTGCATCTCGTCCACTCTCTGAAATGTTTCTTTACTCAATAATACCAGATGATGAGCCAGATAATGGGATTATCATACCCCAGTCATATGCTTTAAAATATCTTGCTGAGTCAAAATTTCATTACTTTAATATTCCATTGACCACTATATGAACTTTCATTTCACTGTGGTGTCTCCATAAAATTACATTATGTATCAGTGGCTTGTATGAAATCTTTTTTAATGTCCTCGATTAGTTAATAGCTTTACAATACAAGATTTGGTTCTAAAATTCGTTATGCATGTAGTAAACTTTATTTCTTGGCACTACTGCCTGTTCAAGTTGCAGTGCCATTTACCTTTGTTTTTAATTGAATGTTAACCTCAGGTTAATCACCGTTCAGCTTTAATCTGTCACCATTCAGCTTTAAATCTGTATAGATGCATTTTATAGAACTTTTACCTATTTGACTAGATCAGGAATCACAGCAGCCTTCTAATGCAGGATGGCTGTAGCAGTCTGACCACCACCTGAGAAATTCCATTTATGGTTCATCTCATGTCAGTCCACTACATCATTTTTGTTGCTCTGAAATGAGCAGTCTTCCTAAAAACAGGAAGTTTTGAAGCAGACAAGACAGAACTGAGGAATGATTTGAATATGTAGGGCAAATGCTGCTTTTGGAGATTGTTTCAGTTTTAAAAGCCCCGGATGATTACAGGAATTCTTCTGAGTGTCCTACAGTGAAGTGAGCATTCATGGGGAAGCAGCCTTGTGCCAAGTCATGAAGGCTCTCTTCATCAGTGCCCTTGTTTGGTTCTGTGTTCAGCACATTGTGAGTAAAGTTCAGTGTCCTAGCGTAGGACTGAATAGTTCTTTGTAATTCATTCAGTTCAAAATTAGTTTTGTTGGGGATTCTCATCTTTAGCTTTCTAAAAAGTTATTCTTATGTATATACAATTGCAAACTGGAATGCTTCTGCCAGGTATCTGGACTTGAACAAGCACATGATTTTATGTATCTGAATTTATACGTTCATGTGACAGACTTTAGACTCAAGAGTTTTAAAGCTTTGAGTACATTTTGATCCTATTTTGTTGTCTGAGAGCATCCTTCTCCTAAACCTTTGTCTCCCTTGCAAAGCATTTCTGCTGCGCCAGGGCCGGTGCAGAGCAGGATCTGTTGTCATGATCAGCATGATCTTCTCAGTGTTGCCCATGTCAGGTGATATTTCTTGAGAAGTTCTAAGTGCAGCTAGAAATGAGAATCCATGCAGCACAGAGGCAAAAGTTCCTTCCCTCCCAGAATGATCATGCCACTGTGCCCCTGCCTTGTATCACCTGAGATATTCAGTGTCTTGTCTTTGTGAAGGATGTGGGCACCATACCCCTAATTTCTAGTAGACTTTTCCCCTCTTGAATCGTTGATGGTAGGTAATAAAAGTGTCACAGAGCTGCTCTAAAAATCCTGCATCTTTGAAATAAAGTACAGCAGGAATCACACTAGATAAATGACATGTTTTAACTGAGCTGAGTCCTTGGAGAATTAATCTAGTGATTGTAGGAAGACTACAGCTGAGTGTCTTATGAAATCAGGTAATTCGAAATTAATTCTGTTTTCTTTACCTGGTTAATACAGTCCATTGTTCTGAGTTTAAGGTTCAGGTTGCTATCTGATGTCTCAACTGCAGCATTTCCCAGCGTGTTTCCCGAATGTTTTAATGTAATTTGAGACCCTTTCATTCTTGAATACTACAGTTGCAATAAAATTAGAAAGCACAGTGGTTAAAATGAGTTTCCATTGCTAAAATAAATTATATTGGTAGACAATTCAGGATAAGATCTCAAAAAATTAAAAGACTAGAGAATAATCCATGTTGAGAGCAGGCGTGGACTCCAGCATCTTCAGGCTGCAGTTCTCTTCTCTTCCTGATAATGTGCCAGGTGTAACATGAATGTCTCCCAGATCAAGTGTTGCTTGATTAAAATGGGTTAGAGAAAAGAAAATCAGTCAGAGCTTGCCACATTTTGCTCTGCGAGACTCACCTTGCTTGCCAGGAAAACAGGCAGCAGAGCTATTATCATTCAAATAGCAATGAGATGTGTGATTTAGGTTTTTCAGGTCTCTGCCTTTCATACTCTCATAATAGAAATCATTAGGGATCCACTGAAATATTCCATTTATCGCAGTAAATTTAGATGACTGGTGACATTAAGTGCTGTTATGGGGCTGGGTCATGATTACTACCAAGCTGAGTCCTGTTCTGGCTGGCTGAGCATGCACTAACTCAAATAGCTAGATTATTGTCCATCATGGCTGATGATAAGGCCCAGTTTTTCTAGCAACAGGGACACAGGAGAGCATCCAGGAGAAGTCTCTGCCTCTTTCATATGGAGGTGAATTCAGGATGAAGTTCTCATGCTTTTAATTGGGTAAATCAAAAGTCTTTGAGCTTTCCAAACTGCAGTTCTCTGTTTCTGCATGCTCACTGAGGACAACTCCTGTTTATTCACTGCAGAAGTGTTGTTACCTGCATGCCTGAGAAAAGGAAGGGAAGAGCCAAGGCTTTCTAGAGCATGATGAGGTTACAAGGCAATTAACGCTGCCAACCCCAAACATACAGAATTATCACACACCATTAAGTGGTTTTCTCTTCCGTCACACAGTTTGCATCTAATCTGTAGCAGCCATCTTGCTCTGGACTTTGGGTAAATCTCAGTCTTTGAATTCCATTCTCTCCAGACAGGTTTTTAGCTTGACAGCCTAAAATCATCAGTTTACAACATAAATTCACTATCTCGAGTTCCAAACACTGCCTTTACAAATTGCACTTTCATTATGTAAAATAAAGCAATTTATATCCATTGTCAGTAGATACGGTGCTTCAGTGCACACTGTTTAGCTTGGTCTATTTGAAAGCTTGGAAGCAGCTGCCTTCCAAACATATAAATGTACTGCTGCATGATCCTTGTGTCTACAAGCACTAGCCTGCTCATCTTCTAGGATGATGTACATCCCATTTAAATTTGGAGTTTAGCAACTTTAACCTGGGTAGAATGGGACCAGTTAGCTAGCTAAATGGGAGCACTGGACATGGCATCCTCCAGATTTCCCATTTCCTTCCACAGAGATGAGACACATTGGTGGGATTTCTCTCATCAGGCAGATCTCCTGAAAGCTGCCAGTTGTGTAAGATTGATCTTGGCAGTAGGCATGTGTTTATCTTTGCCCATGGGGCTGTCCTGTCCCACCTGCTGTGCCAGGCATTCTGGATGGATTGCTGTCCTTCTGTGTTTTTCATGGTTCCAACCAGTCACTGCAGCTTTGAGTGTAAACAGAAAAGCTAGACCCTAGAATAATAAAATAGCATGAAATCCTTGTCAACAAAAAATGATTATTCAATGAAAATACAGTCAATTGAGCAGATGTATAACCACACCTGAATCGCAGAATGAGGTCAACTACTGGCATGTGAGTCATCACTGTTGGTTTATTTTAATAGCTGCTTAGGGTTTATTGTGTAGCTAGATTAAAAAAAAGGATACCTTCTTATCCCTTAGAAATGAACTGCACAGAGGTAAATTCATGGAGTTCATTTAAGACATCGTTAGCTAAATATGAAGCTGTTAGAGGTTGGCTCTGTTTATTTCGGTAGATGTGTGCTGGCTGAAATTAGAATTATGCATGTAAAGTTTTGAACGGATCTTCTGCCATCTTAATTTGGGCCTGTTAGGAAAGTTATTTTCCAGCAGAGAAAGCAAAACAAAGCAAAACAAATTTCTGCCATTTTATTGAGGCTACAGGAGCTGTTTCTGCTCCAAAATGGCTGTTTGCAAACAATAATGTCTGCTAAGTTCTTCCTTACAGCTTGTTTCAGCTGACCTGCACAGAATGCTCATCCATTACTCTTTTACAGATGCTATCCTGGCATGTATCATTGCAATAGTGTCCATCAGAAATGTCACTCAAGACAAACATTTGCCAGATCTGCCTGCCAGTGTGAGCTAAATCATCTCAGTGTGGGTTGGGTGTAGTTCATTCTTGCCTCTCTTCCTCTAAGAAAATCATTAGGGAGCCATAGAAGAGCTGATAACTAGCAGTGAATGACATGCAGCAGATGCTAAGTATTCTAACACTGATAACAGTTAATTTTTTACTGTGAGATTCAAAACTCTAGAAATTTTATTTGTTGCTAGGAATCCTGATTCTAATTTTAAGGGATTGGATAGAGCAACTTGTGGGAACAGAACAAGATGGAGAGTGTATAATCTGATTAATAAACACTCCATACAGCCCATTAGCCCAGAGTATCCTAAGCTTCTAGCTAGCTCACCATGTCAGTTCAGTGATAACACCACGTGGACAGTGGAAGGGAACCTCATAGAACTTCAGGTGGGCACAAGGCCTTGTGCTGGGCTCACTAAGCAGTTTTGGTTGTGTTTATTGAGAGGTACAAGGCAACATTAAGGCAGGTACCCTAAGTGGGCTATACAGGACGTGGAGAGCAAAGAACAAGAAGAAGAAAAGTAAGTTGGTTGTCATACTTCTGATCCTGTTGAGGTGAATGTTTCACATACTTCATTTCTGATAAGTAGTCTTAACATTTTTCTCCTGTGGATTACTGGTACCTGTGTATTGTCAAATCCATGCTGAGTTTCATTCTGAAAGTACAGATGGTTATGTACTGTGAGGCTGACAAGAAATGCTAAATTCATTCAGGAAATCAGAGTTGGTCCTTACATTTTCCTGCATAGCACAACTGAAGGGAGCTTTGCCAAATGAAGGCCCCAGTCCTGCTGCTGACAGTTCCTTAACAGATCACTGCATCCCTGTCAGAACTTCCCTGAAGACAAAAAGTGCCCACTGCCAGCTGCTGGGTCAGACCTTGCCATGGGAAAGATCTGACCCCTGGGCAGATGAGCAGGAACTTCTTGGGTGACCTCTCCAGCTGTCCCACTGCCGTGCTTTTGGTCCCAAGGAAAGGCATGTACTGGTACATCATGGTTGAGGTAGCTAATTTTAGCACCTGCAGCTGTTTAATTGGGACTCTCAACAGAACATGACTGCAGAGGGAGCCCGGAGGAAAGGGAGACATCACTTGGCTATGAATTCCGTATGTTTTAAAGCTTGGCTGTCCTGGGGATAAATCCCCCCAGGAGCTGCTGCTGCTGCTGCCATTTCTGACCAGTTTCCTGCACTTGGCTGGGAGGTTTCTTCCAGTGCTGGAGAGTATTCAATAGAAGTATACAAGAAGTCTAATTAATATATGACACTTAATATATGATTCTGTGAACAACGCTTCTTGATTCCGAATGATGCTGGATGTTTTGTTCCTCTAAAAGAGGTGGATGGGTAAGTACTACAGTGGAGAAAAGCTTTTTGTCTTACCAAGATCAGCTTTTGGAACCTGCAAGCTGTAAAGTCTTTTTCCTGAAAAAGAAACCAAGGATTTCGTCCTACTTTCCTAGAGATTAGCTTTTGTTTAATCTTCCAATCTTCTAGCAGACTGAATCACTGACTACTCTAATAACGACATACTAGTTAATCCTTATGAAACATGTAGGGATAATTCAGCCTAAGAAACAATTCATGTTTTACTGGCTGTCAGCTTATGTCATAATTTCTGCTGTTAAAGGGAAAAAAAAAAAAAAGAAATGTGTGTTTTTCGCCTCAATTTATTTATTTTCAGTGAACTCTGTAATCGCAGTCTTCTCAGCTATTTTGGGCATCTTCATCATAGACGGTCTTTTTTTTTAACCGGTTTTCATTTTGTATTCTCTTAGAGCAGACCAGAGGTAGGAAAATAAAACCTACCAACTTGTGAAAGTGGTCGCTTTTTTGCGGTGTGCATGCCACACAAAATGAAGGCTTGACTGCAGTTCACAGACAAGTCAGCAGTACAGTGAAAAACAGTGAGAGCTGCTGCTGATTAGCTCTAGGACTACCGTTAAAGCCGTATTTCACAATGTGCTCTTATGGCAGTGAGACAATTCTCCTACCTTAGCACATCTTTCAGGCCAGTTCCCTGTGCAAGGATTTGCCTTCTTAACCTTGTCCTCTGTGCTTCTATTTTTCTCCTTTTGATTTGTCTCCTTCAGATCTTGCCACTGACTCACTTACTCGCACATCCTTCTGAGACATTTTAAAAATAGATGTCTGAAAATAAGAACGTTACGTAAAAACGTGGAATCACTGAGACACATGGAAAATGGTCGTAATAAATCATTCTTCGTCCTTTACCCTTTGCATTATCTGTGATCTCCTTCAAATGGATAATTTAATTTTCTCTGCAAGTAATACACTCAGTAAACAGTGTTGCTGGACCTGCAGACAGATAGCAAGGAGTAACACCGTGTCAGGATTATTTCAGGCATTCGGGTGGCTTAATATGGGGAAAATGTCTATAAGCCAGATTGGATGGACTAAACCATGTCTTTAGTAGGGTCACAGTTGTTGGTGCTTATCAATGTAACATCGTACAGTAATGAATACTGTATTCAAGAATAGTTATTTTAAAAATTACATGCTGTACTTTGACTACCATTGGATATCATTACTTGGTGTAAAAGCAAACCATTTTCAAATATATACCAATTATATACCAGTTATGATACATTAAAAAAAGAAGTACTGCATTTTACCAGGAGCTTCCAGATAGCTCTTGAGACATTCGCTGGACTTTCCATTCTCAAAAGGCACACATCAGTAACCATGATTGTTTATTTCTTTCAGTATGAATTTCCTGGGAAGAAGGGCTGATCCTGAGATGGGTTTGTGATTGATGCCTCTCAATTGTGAAAGGAGCTAGTGTAAGGGTCTTGGACAAAACCACCTGTCTTTTTATAATAGGAGCAAACAAAGCTGCATATGAATTCCATAGAATCATAGAGTAGTTTAGGTTGGAAGGAGTCTTAATGATCATCCACATGCACTCCCCTGCTGTGGGCAGGGCTGCCACCAACCAGCTCAGGCTGCCCAGGGCCCCATCCAACCAGGCCTTGAACACCTCCAGGGATGGGGCATCCACAGCTTCTTTAGGCAGCTGTGGCAGTGAATTTCCCAGTGTGAATAACAGAACATGCTTTTGCTACGCTATATCCTCGGAAGAGCCATATCATCTTCCTCTCTAGGAATATTATATTCCACATAAAGACATAGGCTTACAGGAGAGGCAGCTAAAGCTCTTCATTTTGGTTGCTTGTGGGATTTTTTTAAAGAGAGCAGAGCCAGCACAAGTGCTGAAAAATTTCTGTGCTAATGAACCAGGCTGGGAGATGAAGGCCAGCTGGGGATTGTTATAGATTGCCATGAAGAGCAGTGGCATAGGCCTTGTGGAAAGTTCAGATACCTGGGTCTGGGACAGAAGGTCAGCATGCTGGCAGACAGAAGGAAAGGTATTTCCTTTTCTGTAAAGCATTTGGGCTGAAGGAAGTGAGGGTGGTGTTCTCTGTCAGTCATCAAAGTTAGAACTAGTTGTTTCTGCATTATTTATCAGTGCTAAGGTTTCATACCTCTCTTCTGAATACTGGAAGAAAACATTGAATGCAAGTTCTCTACAAAGTATCTCTGTTGAGACAATGCTGAGGGATTTAATTAAGCATGGACTTGGATGTATGGGAAGCAGAAGTAAAGGGAAGCTGAAGTTCAGGAGGCTGAGAGCTGCTGCTGTCCTCATCTTTGTAGCTGACCAGAACATAGGTTCCCAGAAATTAAGTTTACAGCGTTTCTTTTTAGCAGGAACTCCGGGCTCAATATTTCAGCTGCAACCCCTCAGATGGGATGAAGAGGGGTAGTTTGACTGTCTGCTGTATTCTGGGGCCGAGTCATGCTTTTCACAATGAAAATTTCCCTTGAACTGTGTCAGTTTACTTTCATCCCATGTGTACTGCTGAGGTAAAACAGTGGAGGCAGTTGGTTTCCCTTTGTGTTTCTTTTAATATGTGAAATAATACTATCTGACTCTGAAAACTCATGCTGACTCTTCTTTTTTTTTTCTTTTTTTAAACTTTCTTTCTTCCCTTAACACTAGAATAGATTCTTGCCCTCTAGGTAAACCTGAATCAAACTTAATTTGCAATCTTCTTGCCTTCATGCTAAGCTAGCCAAGATACTTTACTGCTAATTTCACAGTTCTCAGTACCTCAGGGCAATGCAGCTTCTGTAATGTTTTGAGCCTGGTGAATGATGTCTGCAGGTAGAAATGAGTGCAGTGGTCTAGCAAGCTTGGAAATGTGCCCATCCATCTGAGCTGCTCCTTTATCTCGCTTAGCAGAGTGGGTACCACTAGGTGGCTGTCGGGCAGAAGGAGTGGGTGCCTCTGGGTGGCACGCAGGGCAGATCAGGATTCAAGGCAGGGCTTCTATGAGGTTTTGAGACAGGATCTTAACTCTCTAAAAGTTTAGGAGATGGAGAGAGACTTAGTCATGATGAATTGTGTTTCTATGATATGAAACATTGCTGTTAATTAAATGAACCTCTTGGTTCATTTTGGTCTGGAAAGCATGACTCTGGCTGGTTTGCTGTAGCGTTTCTTAGTCTGGAGGTATCTCTGTGAGCCACAGGTAGCAGTGTGTGTGAAGTCTGATTTAGTATTTAATACATGAAAGAGACAGAATTCCCAAAGGCAAAGTGGGCTGCATCACTGGATTATCTTGCTTTTTTTCAGCTTACTGTTATAATTTGTTTAACAGCACTAGAAATGCATCTTAAAGCTGCCTTGCAATAATGCAACACCTTCATCTCAGAAGGCATAACAAAATAGATAAGGTGCTGAACAAGAAGGAGTCCAGAATAGTGACGTGGCAGTGGGGTCCTGCTTGGCCTGTGGCTCAGACCTGGATGGAACAGAGTTGGAACACAGCCATTAAAGACTGAGCACATCATCTGTCTGTGTATGCATCGCTTCCTCAATAGACTGGAAGAGTGGGAGAAGATCCTGAATGCTGATATCTGAATATTGGCTCCACACCAAAGCAGTGCTCCTGCAGATTCAATTACTCTCATCTAGACATTTGGCACATACATTGATGTTTCTTCAATAATTTTCGTCAGTCAGTAAAAGTACACACAGGGACTGTACTGGGAGGGAGACCAATGCAGTGTTACCAAGACGCTCTTAAATCCTCAGATGTGAAACTGCAGGCTGTAACTGGGGAGGTGTTAGCTTAAAAACTATCTGCAACAGCACAGCCTATTTACTGATCCTCCTAAAGCCTATAAATAAAAAGTGGATTGCAGCACAGAAGTCATGAAAGGGAAGAGGAAACTAGACCTGTGGGAGCCAATGAGCTGTGGAAGCTGGAGTAATTTCCTACAGGCACACCCCCAGGTTTCCTGAGGAAAAACCCTCTGTTAGTACTTGTTCTTCTAAACCTTTTCTCCTGTCTCATGAGACCCAGTCTGGCAAGTGCCGGCCACTGGGGCAATTCCCAGGCAGAACTTCTGGCAGGGTTAAACTCTGTGCAGTCTTCAGCTTAGAAGCCACTTGACTTACCTGCCACGTTTGAGAAAAGGAAACATCCAAAGCTAATAAGCTTGGTTATTCAATAGAAAAGCAGTTAGAAAAAATGAGCACTATTGTTGCTTTGTTATGTGGTGCTCCAAGACTTGTTGGCTGCTTGCTCTTACTCTGAATAAAATGAGAGAATCATAAAAATATTGGCAGTCCTCAGTGCTGCTTTTTAGCCAAAGACGAGCAAGCAAACAGCTGTGATTATGCCAGCTTTTCTCAAATAAGCGTGCCCTTAAGGAGCAAGTTCAGCACCTCCCTGTGGTTCTAATTAGTGTGTTCTCTCCAAGGTACAGGAACGTAACGATCATCTAATAGTGATTTACACATTGGGATATTCCCTGCTATGAGAGAGCCTTTAATAGCCCCTCTTCTTTCTGTTGGAGATTGGGTGAATCAAGACTTTCTGGTTTCCCTCCCAGAATGTGGAAATCTGGCATGGGCTTTGAAGGTCTTATGGAGCTTCCTTTTGGAAAGGCAGGTGGTTGGGAGGGGTTGGTGTGGCAGTTTTGGACTGCATAGCCTGTCAGCATATATCTGAAATGACAACATGCGGCAGTAACTGTATAGATAAAACTAGAAATACAAAGGTTTATCATCGTGTCTGATATTGCAGTTCTTGTCAACAGGGAAGTTGCAGGTCTCACAGTGCAGCTAAACTTCTAAAGCCTGAAGTGTTGGTCATGGTTATCAGTAGAAGGATGGTTAATCTTCAGCTTTCTGATAGACTCTTTCACATTTCAGAACCACTTGATGAAGCAGGATAATGGAAGTGAACACATTACTGCAGCAGTGCAGAAGTCCTTACAGCCCTATTCTCAACTGCGGTAAGTTGGCTGAAGTCTATGGATTTTAAGAGTGGTAGTGATTCACAGCACATCTAGACTGTCTTCCTGCTTATTTTTTTTTCCCTTTGGAAAGCAATACTGAATCAGGCAATGAAAAACATAGAAATTTGGAAGGTAATTTGAAACTAATTTATCTTTTTTTTAGGCAGTGTTCCTTCCAAAAATCTTTCTCTTGAAATGCAGTATTTTTTATAAGTGCTACTCAAAGGAAAGTACTATTGGTCACAATTTTATGTAGAAACACAAAGTTCTGTAGAAAAAATGCAGTTTTAAATTTAATCTCTTAGAACATTTAACCGTCTGTGAATCACTAATGGCATAAATCTATTCGATCTTTAATTTCCCCTAGGTATCTTTGTATTGGTATGAAATTAGTTTCATTTGCTCTTGCATGCATACTTACACTTGAATGAGCTGATAGCATCATCTTTATCAACTCTGTAAATGATTGTACTACAAACTCCCACTTAGTATTATGTGCAGGCACCATCCCAGTTAGGAAGTTATGTATCGGTGCTAGAATTACAGATAAAGCTGTGTTAATAGCAGAAGTCAAACTGGATATTTACTGGCAGTGGGAAACGCAGAGTATGATTCTAAGTGAACAGTGTTACACCTTATTGGTATTGATCTCCCTGGCAAGGCTGGATGGAGTTGGCTTTGGTTATAATAGAGAAGGTGAGTCAAGGTGGAATAACGGAGTAGATGTTTTGCTATTATCCATGTTCAGACTGATTTTGTGATCTGACTTTTCCTGACTTAGAACTGTCTGAAACCTTTCCTCCTTAGACAGTGATCAGAACATCAGCCTGTATGGTTTTACCCTCTGTTTCCTAAAAATATTCTGAAAAAACCCATAGTAATTGTGCTATACAGGTCTATACATGTGTCATTGCTAAACTATGTAATTTTTCCTTTAATCACCCGTAGCTCTTAGCCTCACAGCTCTTCTCTCTGAAGCTTTGAAGTTTCCAGGAGTTTGTGTCTGAGCTCAGGTGACTTATGGAATTCTCATCCAAAAGCCTCTCAGAGGTAGAACAGCTCTAATTAATTTGGTATAGAACCACACAGTTAGAAAAGTTTCAGGGGATGTAGGTAAAATATCAGACTAATGAATGCTTTTGTGATTTGGAGGAAAAGTAGATCAAGAAGGCATAAAGGTTTATCGTTCTCACCTGCTTTGTTGTTCTGCTGTAGATATTTCAAGAAAATGATTTGCATGTTGAATTCTAATTAGAAAATGTTGACTGATTATTCTTAAAAGACAGTGTACGTGTAAGACACCTACAGGATGGTACAAGATCTGTTGATCGAAGGAAATAAAAGCACTTCAGATTTGTTTTAAAAGTATTCTCTGTTTGCGAATGCAATTCAATTATCTTTAGTATTTTCTGCGCTGTAGCTGTAAGGTTATGAACTCTAATAGGAAAATCCTTTAATGAGATGACATTTGTGTAACAAATGAACAGTTTGTGATGTGGGGTTAAAAGAGTAAGCAGGCAAAATGAAAAAAAGCCGTGGAACTAGGACAGTACTCAGTCAGAGCCCTGTCTGTGTAGGGAGTGAAGTGAACCACGATGCAGAGTTAAAGGCAAGTGGTGGAACACTGGCAAATAGTCATGCAACTTGTTTGAAATTAGCTGAAAAAGTCATTGTGTGCTCACAAAAGCATTGCAAGAGTTGCACTGCTGTGCAAGATCAACATAAACCGCACCTCATCTACTTTGACTTCAGGCAGAAGAAAAATTCTGCTCACTCCATTTGTTCTTAGTGAGAATAGTCACAGTTTCCTGAAAGGTGATTAAAAAGAAATTACTTTGAAGAAGTGGAGACGAAACCTGTTGACTCGTGCTTAGTGTCTGGCTGACTAATACTTGGCTGAGCACTGGAACTGGCAAGCATTAGAAGATATTATGACTTTGTCATCTGCATGCATGGTGCTCTATGCTAACACATTAACTACTAAAGGAATTTTTTTAAAACAAAATTGTCAGGTATGAAGCAGTAAAATTCTTCATTTACGATTTAAAGTTTAAATGCTATTAACTGTTTTATCTGGAAGATTACATTTTATTATTAGTTATGGTACTTCTTACTCGTGATATTACAAACTATAACTTTCAGCAGAGAAATACCCAAAGGGTTTTCTACATCCCGTCTCTTTCAGGTACATGCTTCATTTGTACAACCAGGCAGGAATCAAGTATAATGAAATCTGTATGGATTTTTACCATTCCCTCTTGCTGAACCTACTTTAATATTCTGTTGAGGTGCTCCTTGAGAGCTCGTAATTGTGCTGATGGTCCAAGCCTGCAGTTTGTACTTAAATCATTTCCTTGGTCCTTGCTAGAATGTGGCTCTCTTGTAATGGAGTAACACTGGGATAAATTGGTTCTAGTTCTATGTAAGCTTGCCATGGAGACCAGATACTGGCATGAGGGAACCACTGGAAAATGAAACTTTGGAGGCAAGTTTTTTGAGACTTAGTTTCTATTGAAAGTAAGATGGTAAAGCCAGAGGCAAGCAAAACACCTTAGTTCTTCCTCTTTTCCTTGAGATTCCAATTTTAGTCGTCCAGAAGAAAGAGTACTCTAGAGTACTGGGATTCCTTGTAACATTGCAAACTAAGAACTGGAAGTTTTTAACAGGGTTTACATCCCATAACTGACAGCTAGTTCATGCAAACTAGTGAGGGAAATCTGAAAAACTGGAACAGCAGGCTTGGGTTCAGCTGAGTGCTGATGTCCTCTGAGGAGAGAGCAGTGTTGGGCTCAGCCTGCTGGGCAAATCCAGGCAAAGAAGCCGGTATGCCTGCTGAGTACTTGACTTATTCACAACTTTGTCCAGTTCCATCGAGTTTTGGCAGGTATTGAGCTCTAGGTTGTACTCAGGGAAATTGTGGAAGTCCCATTTAGTTCAGACAAGCCATTGCTACGTGAGTGAAATAGTTCATAGGGAGGAATTTATCACTTCTAATAAAACATGCTAGGGAGGTGATTGTCCCCCTCTGCTCTGCCCCTGTGAGGCCCCATCTGGAGTATTGTGTCTGGGCCTGGGGCTCCCAGCACAAGAGGGATGTGGAGGTTGTAGTGCATCCAGTAGAAGGCTATAAAGATGATAGAGGGCTGGAGCACCTCTCCTATCAGGAAAGGTTATTTAACTTGGAGAAGACTCTGGGGACACCTCACTGAAGCCTTCCAGTACTTGAGGGGAGCTTGTAAGCAGGACTTTTTACACGGGCAGGTAGCAGTAGGACAACAGGGAATGATTTTAAACCAAAAGAGGGGAAATTTAGGTTAGATGGTGGGAAGAAGTTCTTTACTCAGAGGTGCACAAGGCCAGGCTGGATGGAGCCCTGGGCAGCCTGAGCAGGTGGGTGGCAACCAGCCCATGGCAGAGGGGTGGATCTGAATGATCTTTAAGGTCCTTTCCAACCCAAGCCATTCAGTGATTCCATGAATACCTAGCTTTCTACCATGGAGGAACCAGAATCCATTCAGGAAATGTAACTATTATGTTGTCCTTGTATCAGTTTTAACTTTAACATGAGGCTGATAATTTACCATTCATAGAAATGAAAACTTTTCTAATGTTCTTACAGGGAATGTTCTGTACCTTGTATTTCCTTAACCTTCTAGGTTTTTGTTGTTATTTCTAGATTACCACAATTTAACAACTTCCTGGGGAAAAAAAAAAATTAAAATCTTTAATTAGGAATAAAATCAGAGGGGACATAGAATAATTTTTATTGGCAGATATGCTTAATTCTTCATAGCAACTAAAGAAATTAAGTAATTAGCTATACTGTTTGGGTATGTTTGAAATTAAAAAAGAATATGTAGATTGACAAAAAAAAACCCTTAGCTCAGCTTTAATTTGTGCATAGGATATGCAGTGAACTTAGGAGTAAATTATAGAATAATTCCCTTAAAAATATATTATTCCCTCTAATTAATTTGTGACTTAAATAATAAAGCTGATATCTGAAATATGTATGAATACTAGTGACTGGATGCAAAGTTCAGCTTTCTAAAGACAGTTAGAAATCAACCCTCAGGAGACCTAACAGTAGACTGAAAAGTTACTGAACCTATGAAAGTAATGGGGCTTCCTTACTAGAATAACATTTCCATTTTTATATAATCCTTCACTGCCAGAGGAACTGATGAAAGTCAAAACCAGCTGGAAAGTAGCTGGGAGGTAGAAGTGCCGCAGTGAAAGTTGGAAGCAATTTGCAGAATCCCTGAAGTTAGAGCTAGGTCAAAGCAGAGGTCTTAGTCCCTCAGTGCTACTTCAACATCATAGAACACTTCCAATTATTTTGTGATCAAGCCCCATTGATTGTGTTTTGGTTTCAAGCCAGACTGGAAATTGGAAGGGTCCTGTATTGCATTTTCCTATGATCTGGTCCCTCTGCTTGCTGGTTTACAGAACAGGATATCTACTGATTTCCCCAAAGAAGACATTATCATTGGGAGTTTTGTGGGTCCTTCACTGTACAGCAGAGATGTTGATATATCAGAGTACCAAACAGAATTTTAAAAAGGGATGTAATGCCATGGGGAGAACTGAAGAATGTGGCTCACACTGGATAACAAGTGCTGGTCCTCTGCATCTGCTGGGATTTTGATTCGGGGAAGAGGCTCTGAACTAGGAGAGGCTGGATGCCAGGCACCTAAACTGCTCTTTTAATTAAGTCTAGTTATGAAATGATATGTACTTGGCAACAACAATATCTGCTAATTGTAACTGCTTGTTCTGAATTTGTTTCTCAGTTGAATTACAGAGGAACTAAATGTTCCCCTCGACATATTTTTTCCCTCCCTAATAACACAATGAATCATGAAGAATATTTTCTATGAAAGCTGGTTCTGGCCTGGCCCAGCTATCAGGAGAAATTTAGTTACAAATGGAAATGTATGGCATGGTCCTGATTCTGGCAAAAATGCCAGCACTTGCTTCACTGTTAAACATTGGTGAGTTTCTTCTCTTTTTTTTCCTTTTCCTTGAAGATTTGAAGTGCTGTGATCCTGGGGACACAATTATGGCCATAAACCCCTACGGCCCCATCACAGAACCTGTTGGACATTAGGGTGGTAGTAGCACTTGGGCAGTAAAAGCCCCTGTATTTTTCCAGCTATCAGTGTGCTTAGAGAAATATGGCTGTGGGACTGTGTTGAACTGACTCCTGAACTAGCAAGAAAACTCTTAATTAAGAAAAGTAAATCAATTGTATTACCTAACTGCTTGTATTTCCAAAGAGCGTGTCAGTGCTTCAGGGGATAAATGTCTTTGAGGGATGTAGCTGTTCTGCAGCAGGGTACGTAACTCTCACAGGGATCACTGAGCAGCAGCAAGCACTGCCTTAGACATGGGCTGTGATGGGCATTGTGGCAGTATGCAGTGGTTGTTCCTGAGGAGCTGTAAGAATGGAAAAGAAATACAGAATCAAATGCAGGTGGCATCACATATATAGGACCCTGGAGAGGTCTGGGTCACAGTACACATCTGGGAAGGAGTTTATCTGATTTACTATCTGAGTAGTCCTGCTGTAGAGAATTGCTGGCAAAAATAAAAGTTAAACAAGAAAAGAAAATTTAAAAAATCAGATGGATTTATGCATGAAACAGAAGGAATTCCCTGTTATCTGGCAAGTATAAATTCCTGTCATCTAGTGTTAACTTGCTCCAGTTGTATTGGAACATCCCATCTGTAATGCACTAGAGTTTCTCTGCTTTAGATCAGAGTGGATAGCAGGATAAACCCAAGGGATTAATGAGTCATGTGATCTGAACTGTGCCAACAACTGTGTTTTTCTGTACTTAAGCTATGAAGCACAGTGAGGAGAGCCTCTAAAAACTGAAGCTCCCTACATGAAGTTACATAACTCTGCTAGTGACTGTGTGTATGTCCGCGTGGGAGTCTGGTCACAGTGCCCGCAGGATCCCCTGGGCTCTGACCTGCTCTGCCTGAGAATGTCACAGGCTGAAAATGGAACCCAAGGGTCACTTGGTGGAGCCTTGCTTCATGGCAATGTCATGGGACCACGGTAGGATGTAAGAAATGGAAAAATAGAAGCTGAAAATCAGATTGAAAAATTAAGTTAGACCTTGATTCATCTCGGTACTTAAATACATGCCTAATGTCCTGCGAGTCAAGGTTCTGCAGATATCTGCAGGACTGCTTACGAACCAAGGACCCACGAGCTGATGTTTGTGCAAACTTGACCCTGTCGTGGTGGAAGTTTCCACTAACTGCATTCACAGCATCTAAAAGGTTGAATTATAAAAGATGTCTAGAACATCCCATGAAGTAGTATTTCTGACTTCTGTATAGTCCTCTTGTTTTCTCCTGGCTAAACTTGGATCTGCCGAGAGGGACATCTTCCATTTCCATTAGGAAATCACTCCCACTGCCTTTAGCAATCACTCCCCTCATTTTTTTGCTATTTATATCTTTCAATACTTCTAAGCTGTCATTTGATTTTCAGTAACTTTTTTTTCTAGAAAAGCCGTCACCATTCAACAACAACAGCAAAACACCGTCTCACGCGTTCAATAAGTTTTTTTATTATTTTTTTTAATAAGTATATGAAAAAAGTTTGAAAACTTCTCCTGTCTAGTATGAAATGTTTACAGTTCTCAGACTGCAACTGCATTTCAAGCAAATTCTTTTGCAAACACTATGTATCTTACAATAGCAGTGCAATTTGTTGTTTAGAGATAGATCGTCTGACTACAGGCAAACTTGGAAAGCTTTCACATACGGTGCTTTTATTTTAGCTTATTAGTGGCTTTAGATACAGAACTCTGATTTATTGAGGCTTCTTCTGTATGCCTGGGTGGTGAGCATTGTGTAAATAACACAGGTGCGTAGCCCTGGAAAAATCCTTTCTAATGCTTGGCTCAAGGTGTTAGTTGCAAAGAACGTTGGAGACTCAAAGGCAAATAAAATAACAAGTGTTTTTGTGCCAACAGAAGCTGTTTAGTTTGCTCTGCATTCAATATTAGGTATTCAGCAAGATACATAACGGGCAGAGACAAAGCTGAATCTTATCGTTAGTCCTAATGAAGAATGAATATTTATTACCGAATAAACTCTTGACTTTTGACATTCTCAAAACCTCCACCTCCGTAGTGATGCGTTGGAGGCAGCTGCATTGGCTTGTACTGCTTCGTTATACCTATCCTGGCAGAGAAAAATAGCGGCGTAAAGTATTTTGTTGCTTTGCTTTGTATGTTATGTTGACATACACGTGTATCCTGTTCTTGGGAATGTTTTACAGCAAGTCCTAATTCCCTGTGTAAATGTATTTGATTGATGATGCTGGCTCCTCCAGGATCAAGCTGTCTGTCTCATTGAAGGTGTCACTTTCACCAGAGTGATTGGCATTTTTAACTCTGTTCAGCCGAGACTGCAATCGTTCGTGTTCCTTTCTCAGCTCCGAGTAGGAATGGGAGAAAGTGTGGAATATTGATGTTGCAGGAAAAGACATGATGAGAATGCCACTGAGGATGCTGCTTAGAGCCACCATCTGGCCTGGGACGCTCCGCGGTACCATGTCTCCGTACCCCACGGTGGTCATGGAGATGATAGCCCACCAGTAAGAGGCAGGTATGCTCGTGAATTCAAGCACCTTGCCAGATTCGTTCTCAGCAAGATAGACCAAAGGAGAAAACAGAGTGACAGCCACGCATAAGAAGAGTAAAAGCAGGCCGAATTCTCGTGTGCACCGCCGAACAGTGAGGCCCAAGGTCTGCAAGCCCAAGGAGTGCCGGGCAAGGCGCATGACATACAAGATCCTCAAGGCACGTAAAACACGTAGCACCAACCCAACCTTCTCCAAATAAGTGTTGCTGCTTGGCCTGTCATCTGCTTCGTTTGAGTCATCCTCTGCCAAGATGAGGGAAACATAGTAGGGTGAAATAGCCAAAAAATCAATGATGTTTAGGGGCCCTTTGAAGAACTGACACTTGCTTCTTGCTTGAATGAATCGGAGGAAGAACTCCAGAGAAAACCAAGCCACGCAGATGGTCTCTATGACGAAGATGTAATAGCACTTCTGGGAACACTCACCCTGACACACACA
>JANHGO010006149.1:0-21864 GCA_024606505.1 Aquila spilogaster
AGTTATAAATTTTGTAATTTTGTCATTTATTTATATCCTATAAAAGCACACAAAATAAAATGAAGTTGTACAGTCCCAATGCTTTGTGCATCCTTTTATCATTGCCAAAGGAAACACGGGGCCTGATCCAAAGGATATGGAAATCAGCGTAGGGTCCTCCCCTCCCCTTTCCCCGAGTTCACTGGGCTTTGGATCTTGTCCCACACAAACCCAGGCATTGCTGTGGAGACAGTTCTGGTTTCAAATACAGATTTTGTTTACAGATGGTGAATACTTTAAAGTCCTTAATTAACTGGTTCTTCAGTGCACTACTGATCTGCTGACTTCCTGTATTTAATTGCACCCTGTAATGACTCGCACAGGGAGTTACGGTAAAACACGTTCAGGCACCAAAAGTACAAAGTGGCCAGATTTTCAGGCTATAAAACTGGGGCACCTCTTCTGTAGCTCAGTGACCCCTAAAATTAAAGGATGAGACGGGAGCCGCAGCACAACTCAAAGCAGGTGTAAGGGAAAGGAGTGAAACAACGGGAAGAACGGGCAACTTGAACCTAGATCAAATTCTTCCTGCATCAAAGAGATGTCAAGCAGGTAAGGCGGCACAGTAAGCAGCTGAACTTGTTTGGCAGAGATAATTGGGGCAAAAGAGACTGAGGATGGCTAGCAAGACTGATGAAAGAGGAGACGGGTGGGGCAGGGAATGAGTGTGAAAAGTTTTGGGACGCGATGGGGCAGTGAACAATTGGAGACCCCACAGCAGACATAAATTGAAACTGGAAGGAGAAATAAGAATCAACAGGCATAAGGCACTTCTGTATTTGCAGAAACCTGGGATTTTGGAGGGAAACGTTTCCCTCACTAACTGATACTCGTGTAAGCCAGTTGGAGAGAAGTCCACGGGGTCCCCCCCGGCATGGGACAGTGGTTCAGCATTCCTTTCGTCAGATCCAAAGAGACTTCTACAAACCTGCACTAACCCAAAGCAGTTACCACTTGATCTTTAGTCCTTTTTGGTCAAGGTGACTTTCCATTCAAGTTCCTAGTATCCTGGAAGTGTATAGGCAATAAGGGGACAATGGTCAGTCTTAAAAGTGAAGGTAGGGAAAAAGCCAGACACCTCCAAAAGATCAGAAAGTGAGGAAAATTGCTATTCTTGACCTCTGCTCAAGGTAAGAGGGAAGCAGGGGCAGTCAAGGAGAGTATGTGAAGAAATTGGAGCATTTGGATGTTACAAAACCAGGAGTTAATTGCAACAACTGCCTTACAGTGGGAGGGTGGAGAACGGGCAAAAGAAGAGAGATGATATGGGAGTAGATTGCATTTGACATGAGAAGATAAGGAAATTGGAATCCAAGTGAGGTAAGTGTGGGTGACAAAGGATTTTGAGAATTATTTGGGTAGTGAGCTCTCTAATAATGCAAGGTAAAAAAAGCTGCTGCTGGGAGAGGGCTTGAAGACTGGAGAAACTCCTGAGGAAAACAATGGGGAAATTCTGCGTGGTGGAGGTGGAGGGTTTCCTAAAGCAGACGTTGCATTTCAGACTGGACATTGTGACTCCTCCAACCTGGCCTGGTGTTTATTAAAAGCCAGAGGAGCTACTGCCCGCAGCTGGCAGGAGGAGACACTCAGCATATCTGGTCCTAGTATTGTGCCAGAAGTTTATGAGAGGCTGCTTCTCCTGCAGAACCTCAAATGTTCCACATGCCCTGCAGCTCGAAGCCAACATCTCAGCATCAAAAACTGGCATGGCCATGAAGTGGCGACCGTTGGGAAGAGAATTAGCAGGTCACAAAGAAGGTTGTGTCAGTCCTTTGGAAAAGAAAGCAGCATGCTAGACAACTAATAAACTTTCACATCCCACTGTGAAATAGTTTATAGCTTCCATTCTAGATCAAACCAGGCAGTTTGTGCCACGTGCAGAACTCTCATTTAATTTTGCCCTAGATTCTTTCAATGTGTGCTGTTCAGCTGTCCCACTTCACTGGAGGATGATAGGTCTAGGATGTCATCAAGACAACAGTCTAGAAATAGTAACTTCAACTGTCTCCAAACTACCAGCCCAAAGAGCAATTGACTGTACAGAGGAACAGCGTGGCAGCGATGAGCATGTAAGTGAAAGACGTGGCGTAAGGATTAGAGACAATATTTAGGTGTGGGCACTTAGATAAGAGGGATATCCGTTATCTCATGTAAAAAGACCAGCTGAATAGAGTGGGAGAAAAAAGGACTCTTGCTGGAAATATTGATGGGATTTTCAGCTCGCTGGAAAGCACAGGGGGATAACGCTTAGGCTGCTGCTGAAAAGCTCTGTTAACTGTTCAGAGCTCTGTAACTTCTTTAGGTGAACCAACTTCTTTGCTAAACTAGCACACTGACCATACTGCTATCGAGTCCACCCTTGAATACACTGGTTCTAGTTAACTTCCACACCTCTGAGCTGATAACCCAAGCTAGTCCGAGGCTGACCACAAGCTCAGCTAACAGACAAGCGTACAAGATCCACTTGCAGCCAGAGTTCACGCTAGGACGTAGATTTTGTGGAACTGGTGGATGATTTCCTTCCTACTGACTAGACAGTCACACTCATGCTCGTTACGACCCTGAATGCAGCCAGCCCAAACACCGCTGTCCTGCTGAAGAGGCAGAAAAGGGAAATCAGGGAAATGGCCCATGGTCCTTGCCTTTCAGGAAGGGTGTATTCCAAATGCCGGAATGGGAAATGGCACCTCCATGCCTGGCTCCCGCTCTTACACAATACCACAAGGAAATTTCTCTTCAGTCCTACCTAACATTTATATGCATTTGGTAGTGCCACATCTTTCACCTTTCCGCTGTGGAGGTCAGGTACCTAGGTACCTTTGAGAATGTGGGTCTCGGTAAAGTGGTAACAACAAGGGGGACAAAAATGCTATCGTTATGTAAATGAAACAAAATTCTCTCCCTCCCCTCTTGCCACCAAGAGCTTGGAAAAGAAAACTACTTTTTCTATCAATCAAGAAAGCTGAATTCAAAACACTTTGCAATCACATAAGAAAAAGTGAAGCTTAGACAGAAACTGAGGGCTTTAGACTACTTCTTCACACACAGAAAATATACACAGATTTAACATCATAAGCTCACTTAATTGTAAGACACATGTCTTTTTGTCATTTTTTTTAAACATGGCAATTCCTACCTTCAAGTCATTAGAAGAACTGCTCAAATTCTCCAGGTCCTTATTGAAAGCTGAATTTATTCCAATATTAAATCCTTTTAAAAAACAAAATGAAAAATTCACACACAATGTTAAGGATGGTCAATGCTTGAGAGAACATGTCCAAATTTGAAGGCAGTATATTTGTTGTCATCTTTTCTAAACACGTAATAGAAAACCCAGAAAGTCAGAGACAAAGGAAATGGAAATATGCTCCAGTATAGAGAATACCCAAAGAGCATTAACTTTATCCTATAGTGACACCATGAGGAAAAAAGAAATAGACTACACAAATTTAAAAAATGCATTAGATGCAGTGTGGTCTTCATTCTTCTGCTTGTGGTTATTGGATAATGATAATTATTAGGTTGCCGAATCAAGGGCTTGGGCGTGTCCTAAGCAAAAATATCTTATGTATATAACTGAGGCTAGCACTACTTATTTCTTGAGTTTATGTAGCAAAGATGATTAGTATTTTTTTCTTTAAGTTAGCTTTATGTACTTACATTGTTATATACTGTCTGGAAGGTATCAGTGACAGATTAGATAAACAATTCTGCATTGGAATTGAGTGAATCTACTGAAACCTCCAAGTATCTGGGAATGCTGTGCACGAGTGGAAGTTAATATGAAAAGATGTTAGATCATTCACCACGGCCATTCCTCTGTCACAGCCATTACATTTCACTCAGCTATATTTTGTACAGCTTCAAGAATTACCTATGCCAAATACCTCAAACCTAGAGAATTAAACCGATTGCTACAAGAAGTAAAGAAAAGAAACTACTGAAGTGTCATCATTAACCCCAGCCCCTGACATGGCAGGAAAGCCCCTTAGTGAGAAGTACCCAAGTAATTCCAGCTGGTGATAATGCATAGCCTGCACCCTATACTACAGAAAGAAGAGGGGGAAAGCTATCCCTGCCAATCTGACTTTGGGGAAATCTGTTTCCCAACCAGCAGTCTAGTCATTACGTGATGCAGTCTGCAAGGAAACTGCACTACGAAAACAAAAAGATGAGTGAATACCTGTCGCACCTGAAGGCACAGCTCACCTGTGTTCAAAACTGCACTTCCTAAAGTGGCCAATCTCAAAGGAAGGTGAAAAGATGTACTGTATAATTTGGCCTTTATAAGACTGAAGTTTTTTCTGATCCACAGATGACCAACAAAAACCCAGAATCTTGGTATTTCATTACAATCACTCTCCTAGCACAGACTATGCAGACCTGAGACAAGGAACTTTATCAGAGGGTCTCTTAAGTTCCTTTCTGTATCTATTTTAAGGTGAGACATGCAGAGCAAGGGAATAGAGATCTTAGCTTTATAATAATCCATAACATTTGAAGCATAAGAACAGCTGGGAGCATTTAAGTAGAGACTGAGTATTTTTTAGATGTTTGTTTAGACTCAGTTTTGTGTAGAGAAGTAGAAATTAAGAATTCCCTTGCTTTACATGATTTTCCAAGGTGTATTATTTTCTTCCAGCCAATAGACCTTGTTATTCTTTTGTCAGCAAGGCTGAACTGTCCTGCCTCTCTCCCACACCTCACTAACAGGTGATTTCTCAGCCATCTCTCCAATTCAACAAAACAAATTCAACTCAAACTTTACACTGCAAGACTTTTGCCCAGTCCATGGATCACTTTTTGTGGTCCTCTTCTAAATTTCGGTTGAATCCATTTTGTCCCTGAAATACAAATACCGGAGCTATAGGCACTACTCCAGCTGATGTCTTATTAATGAAGCACACAGATCACTTCCTCACTCCTTCAAGACAGACCCTCTTTATGTGCCCACAAGCCCTGTTTACGTACCACCGCAGACGCTTTGGAGTTTGTGTGGATGATAACATCCACTTGCGATTCCACACCACCGTTTTCAAGGTGGTCTCACTGGCATTCTTCAGTCTACTACGTATGACAAAGCTATACTTTGTCCATAAGGTAACAAAAACATGCTGTTGGATGTTGAAAGCAGACACACATCATATTGCGATAGCTACTTATTCTTGCAATTCAGTCTTTAGCCAATTTATATCATCTGCAGCATTATCATCAAAGGTTTTAGATCATGGACAAATGATCAAACAAATCCCTATCAGTTGCTCCTATACTTTACTTTGTAATTTGTAAATTACACTCTAAAGTATCATAAACATCTAATATACTTATCTGTGTTTCACTGCAGCTTCTACACCTCTTTTTAAGGGATGTCACGTAAGATAGCATCTCATTCAGCGGGTTTTGTCGTGGTTTCATTTTTTTTTCTCTCACAGCTGCAGAACTATGACTCCTTGGACGCCTTTCAATGATTCCCGGCTTTAACACATCCTACATTACATCTCTGTTCCCAGCTATGCCAAAAATTGTTTTGCTGGAATGATTCCAAACCTGTAACTCCCTGGTCGAGGTGATACCCTGTTATACACGGATTATGCAAGCAGAGTACAACCAGTGACACCTGGAAAACTGCTAATTTTTACACCTTGAATTTGACTTCATCTTTTGATTTCATAATAAAGATTTCATAAAGGTTTGCTTTTCAAGAACGTCTCCGCTGATCCAAAGCCAAGTGTGTGGGTGTTTTTCATCTCGCTGTAGTTGATTTAACTTGTAAAAAGGAGACTTAACTTCCTCTCTATATTTTCTTTCAATTACATAAACATTCCTGTGAGCAAGTCAGTAAGAATTTATGACAGATTTAGAGCTGCCTGGTGATAATTTATGAGTACTTTATGTTGGCCTGATTACCAAGATGTTTGTTATATGGCTTCACTTGTTTAATGCAGCAAGAATCTGTCGGGAAAAACAACTCTGAAAGGGAAGGATAGATTAAGGTACCCAGTTTTCAATCTCTACTTGGTTCTTAAGGAAAAATGCCAGAATTAGTTGAATATCCTCTTCAAAATAGCCTCTAAAACTGGCTTAGAGGAAGAAAAAGCAAGTCCAAGAATCTGCAAGAGCAAAACTTGTATTTCAAATGGAAAGCAAAAAGCACTTAACTGTTAAAAAAAGTACTGCTTCTGTCAGCCACTGCACAAACACCACCGCCACAGTTACACCTTCAACATACCACTGCTACTGGATTATCTGTGCTACTGATCTCTGACTGCAGTCACTTAAATTTTGCCTTTGCTTCCTCTGGGGAAGAATTTTTGCAGTCCTCCCATTCAGACCAAGTAAGTCCTTGGGTTACGATACCTAATTCAGCTGTTCTCGCTTTGAAGTTTTGACTGTGTTTAGGAACTTCCAGTACTTCCCTTCAAGGGCTCTCAACAGCCATGAATGGACAGTCACCTTAGAAATAGCAAAAAATATCTTGGTGCGGTCATTTCAATAGGGAAAACCACTTTGTTAGAACTCAAAAGTTGCACAAAACGCATTCAAACCAAGACACCCAAGCTCAAAGCCCCTCACTACTTGTCATAGTTATCAATTCCAATTTAGATATCCAAACTTTGCTTTTGTGAGAAAGAAGAATATATCAAAGTTAAGACCTCTTGTATTTGCTGCTAACTGCTCAGAGTATTCACTGTGATCAAATTCTCATTTTCCAGATAGGTTCCTGCTTAACAAAACAAACACATAGACAGATACATAGTATTATCCTAAAATGATTTCTAACCCATGACAGAACTCAAATAAGGAGCAAAATAAGTAATGGAGTACAAGCTGTATGAACTGGAGGCACTGTGGTTTATTTTTTGAAAAGCAGAAAATGTAATGTGTATGCAAACTAATACTAAAAAATATAGGAAGGATTATCATTTTCAGAGAAGGTGATCTTAATTTCCTAGATTCATTTTAGCAAAAAAAGCAGTATGATGCATAATACACTTAGCTAACAGCTTGTTAAAGATCATTCTTTTTTTTCCACTAATACATGCTGAAGAAACCAGAAAGATCCAGAACACAAATTGAGAAAATGCTCCATTCCACAAAGCCATTTTGTGATAAAAGAAAGGAGAGTGAAGTACAACATTGTTCCAGCAAATCTTCCCCTAACATTACCAATACTGGAACCCTGAACAGTGGAACCCCCCCTTGAAAGCATGTTGACAACAGGAACTGAGGACTAAATATGAGATGTAATGAGGGGTAAAGCAGCTTGAGAAACTGCGAAGTGTAAAGAGCTCTACAGCTAGCAGAGGTTTAAGAGGAAAAATAGACCATAACTTCAAGGAATAGACTTTTTTCCATGTCTAACGTAACCAAAAGTTTAACCCTTTGAACAAAGATATTTCTGGAAAAAGGAGATAAAACAATCAAATTGGTAGGCTTTTAGCTTATTGACATCTACTGTGTTTAATGTATTTTTAACCAAATTTAAATGCTCAAGATATGCTATGAAGAAAATTCCAGGTCATATGTAGTTCAGTTGAACTGTACCTGACTGACAGGTATTCACTGCTACCATCTTGCAGTGAAAAACTATTCTTCCACAGATTCAGTTTGGCCACTTACCGTTCTTTTTGAATGAACGTGTACCCAGAAGATGTACCTCAAACCCAGTGCTCCAGACTATGAAAAACCAGCTGCTGAGTCAGAACAGCAATTTAATAGCTGATACTGTAGAAAAAAAAAAAATTACTATCTGCTCTATAATTTTTAGAGTGGACAAAACCACAACTGTTTGGCTTTGAGAAACTGAGAGTGCAACATCTGCAAGATGTTAAAAATATTTCTTTAAATGCTTTGAAAATTCAGATGGACTCAGATGACCTCTTTTCATGCTATTGTTAAATATATACTCAAATAGAGGTAAAATTTAACCAACATTTAAGATGTTCAAACTCTTTAAACTGTTCCTCCTCACAGTTCTCAGTTCTGAAGTTTAAGTCACATATTGATAAGACCCCTTCCACACAACTTCTTCAATCTCCTTTGTACAGGTGGAAGTATAAAATGCATAATTGCTATCCTGTACTGAATATGTGTACAGCACATTGTAAGAAATCATGCAAATAGATTGAAATATTTAGGAGCTACCAACTTGCATAAGTATATCTTACATTACTGTCTAGGTGCTGAGTGCTTAACCATCAAGACATGACTATCGGCTTCGGGTTGGATTCTTTAAAGCAAAATGTTTGATCTGTATTTAGAGACAGATTTTCACTGACCTATGCCTGTGTCTGTTCATTCATCTATTCTCTACTAAAATACCCCCTCCCCAAAGAAAATCATAAAAAACCCCAAACCCACACCACAAACCAAGAAGTGTTAAAAAGACAAAACCAAGCATTTCCAAATCTCACATTGAAAATATGACATTCCTCTCATGCATTATTGCAATGCTGTTAAACCAAAAGTATATTTTCTGCTAAGAAGCTTATAAACAACAACCAATACTGATCATAGTATTAAAAGATGAATTTAAGTGGTTCTAACTGGGAAGCACAGAAAGAAATGTCCCTGTCATTGTTTCTCTGGGACCAGAAAACTTGCTCTCAGGACATGACAAGACTAAGATTTCTCAGCTCTGGAATATGAGTTTGAACCAGCAGGCTACAAAGTCTTAATGCACATAAAGCTGAACATTGACTCTAGTGAGGAAGAGGAGTATGGACAGTTATTACTATCTTTGGAGAATATTACAGACAAATAATGTGATTTTTAGAACTACAGGAAAACCCTGCTCTCATTTGCTAGAAAATACTGGTTATCTAAAGAAATGAAATTTGCTATAGAGAACAAATATATAGAGAACAATTAAAAGATCCTATTGCTTTAGAAATGCAAGTAATGCAAAATACCTTTTTTTAAGTTATTTTAAATATTAAGCACACTGTGTGTGCATTTATGCATTAGAAATAACACGAGCTTTATCTAAACAGCATCGTATTTACTTTTACACAGCTGGATTGGGTAAATTTGTCTTTGCCTCATTTTGAGTAATTTTAAACATTATGATTTTCAAAGTTCACCTGAGTTCATATGTTATTAGAGAAACTGGACAAAGCTAAAAAAAAAAGTCAGAGGGACACAAACTGGAAGAAGTAAATAGAAGAAATGAAAAATACCACACACATAAACACAGAGTCTAATAGTGGCATCCTATGTAAGTACTGAGATGATCCCTCTTGAGTACAGAACAAGAATCCTCTCTAGCCTGAAGGACTTGAATCTAACCGTTCTCGGAGCACATGTTATACATACAACGTATGGTTTGTTAAGTGGAAACAAGCACAGGAAGCTAATTTGTTCTGTTAACAGTCAGGCCCCAAGAGAGAAACTGCCTATTGAAACACTTAGAAGATACTTTAGCTTTCTCATCCTGAATAAACACACACATGCCACTTAGAGTTCAACTAGCCCAACTATCACACAGTTGTGCTCTGTCCCACGAGTGTGACTGTAGGAGATGATATAGAAAGTGCTGAAGTTGTCAATAAAACAAGCAGACTGAAAAATCTTACTCCTTTATACTCACTGGATCTTTTAGGATGCACCCTAACCGCCCAGCTTGGGCATCTGTTAAACCCAGTTGCAAGGTTTCTCATAAAAAGCCCCCTTAGAAGAAAGGTGTGCAGTAAGTTAATTTGGGAGAAAACCCTTCCAAACCCAAGAAAACCCAACACGCCTCCTCCAAAGCCACAGCTCCTCCCCCCCCCAAAAAAAAACCCAAACCCACACCAACATGCAAAGACGTGGATAGCAGCACACTGCACAGCAGTTTTGGAAGTGCTGAAAAATAGAGGTCAACCTACTGCAGAGTTCATGCCACAAACAAGCCTAGTCTCAGCTTAACACCTTCTTGCATATCAGCAGAGCCAGTGATCGTGTCCCACTGTTCCTAGCTTGAAAGAGCAAAGTGAATTGAGCACAAAAATCACACAGAAAATGTTCTAGCTATCTGGCACACTGCCTGTTCTCTATTTGGCCTCAGCTCTTCTTGAAATCACAACAGAAATAAGGTGGCCAGAGCTCTTGGGCATCATCATCGCCATCTATGAGCCCAAATAAATTTGTGTCTTCATAGCAGACAGAAGGAGGAGGAAAGCAAAATGCGGACAAACACACCAGAGTGTGCTATCAGAGGGAAACACCAGAAATCGTCTCTCAGCTCCAAGGCTGACTTCTGCGCTCCCCAGCACTGCCATGGCATCTGTACTTGCTATGAAGGAGAAAGGGCAACCAATCAGTTTGGTAAGGGGGTCATGTTCTACTGGCAAGTGCAAGAACATACCTGAATTCTCTGTGACCTACTGGTATTCTGGATTTACTGGCTTCTTGAAGATGGGGCAGAGGGGCCTCCCTGCAATGTTCTGTTCCAGGAGGGCAGAAGAAACCACCCGAGTCAGACTGCTTTCTCAGCCTGGCTTTCCCCTGAAACCTGCAAAAGCATCAGCTTCTGTAAAACACCTCAGGAGCGCAGAGACAAGGACACAGACTGTCATAACCAGATACAACCTGGGGAAATGGGTCCCTTAGAGAGACTTCGCTAAACAAAAAATTGGGGAGGAAAAAAAAAAAAATCAGCAATTTACACAGCATTCTGTAATAGGGAGTTTAACTGCATCATTTTCTAGGGCAGGCAGAATAATTTTGGGGTGGAGGGTGTTCCTCTACTGGCAACAGGTTACCAGTTCCAGCTCTACCCACACACTCCAGCCCTACAAGAGATCTATAAACCTTTACATGGAAAAGCCTCAGGCAATAATGGCACAGTTCCATTTCAAACAGCTATGTAAGATGAGAGGGGGAAAGGGACACTGTAGGTAAAGGAATGGTACGGTTCAAGGCAATATAAAGCAACCTCTTGAGCAGCTGTATTGCATGTGAGTACAATTCTTTGTTAATAAAGGAAAGAGAAAAAAGATTTATGAAGGAGCTGTAGGTCTAATCGCCGAAGTGAAGACACTCGAAACTTCTACAGAAACTGATAGGCATCATTCATAGGAAGTGTACCTAAAAATTGTTTACACAAAAGCATATTATAATTTCAGTTAAAGTACTAGATGAAATTGGCAATGCTCATTAGTTAAATCTGAATGCAGACTGATTCAATTTGATCTGAAGTACAAGAGATAATGGAAGCACTAATGTTCAATCTATATAAAAATTGCTTCTGGCCAAACTTTCTCTTGTTTCCTTTAAAATACATCTAACATCAAAGAGAACAGCTAAATCTGATGACACAGCAGGACTTTATTTTTTATTACAGTAAACTGCCTTAACCTTCTTAAATATTCTAAACTAAAGAAGTTGCTGTCTCGGTTGGCCCCTATGTTAACAATTTCTCATTTAAAATTTGTCATCCTCTTCCTGCAAATCGTATCTATTCTTCGGCTCTTCAGACTTTCTCATTGCTATTTCTCTTCTTCCACCTCAGCTACAAAGACTTACAGCCCACTCCATACATTTGCACATGAACGCAACCATCCTGACTCTATTAACACTACCTTCTATGAAGCACAGCTTCCTCAGTTCCAGCAACAAGTATAATGCTGCTGTGTTGTCATTCTTGCAGAAGAATTCAAAAATGCACTATTTATCTCACACTTCAAGCTTCTGTGCTACTTGCTTCCTACTCGTTTCAAAATTGAAATCGTCTATGAACTCCGCTCATACACCGTTCACTTTCTTCGTTAAACCATGATTGGTTTTTCCTATCAGAGTTTCATTAGCATTGCCACAAAAGACAGCTTTCTGTCCTGGTTCCTCACGTGAAACATTTATCCTGTTACCTTTTTACCTTGTTGGGTCTCCGAGTTCAGCCCGACGCGGTCCTGTGCAATAAGGACAGCACAGCCTACGCAATCAAGGGACGCTGGCTAAGTGGAGCTTCCTGCTGCTTGAATCTTCAGCTATTCGGGGAGGGAACTGGTGAGGTCTGTGCAAACTAGACAGTAGAAGCAAATCTGTCCCGAACGTTGCAGGGTGTGTTCCAAGACTTCAGTTTCCCTTTGTCCACTTTTTTCTCTGTCCTAATATTTAATACTGTTGCTTACCTGCCAAAGTATTTTTTGATATAATGATGCTTTACAACCTATGTTTAGATTGAAAATAAAACCACAATAAAAGAGGCATCGCTCCCCCTCCCTCCTACCTTGTTAAAACAAACAAACAAACAAAAAAACCCAAACAACACTTAGGAATTCAAATTAATTTACAACTTGGCCAATATTGCCTGGATTATCTTTATTGAATGCTGTAAATACTTAGAATACAAAACATCATGTTTTTTCTATTGAATTTCTTCTCTTTAAATTTCTGCCAGCAGTACTTTAATTATACTGACCCGTATTCAGTAGCACCTTAGAAATGGTTGAATTTTAAGTTAAAAAAGAGGAAAAAATGGTGATTGTCAAAGCCAGGAAAATACTAAGAATGTATATTAAATCTTCTGAAATGCACACAAAAAAATAATTAAAGTGAGAATTTCATTGTTCAGTACCAGTTGAGACACTTGCTAATGTACTTTTTACAATCAAGTACTTAGATAGTGTTCTACTGCCAACTACAAAAATATGAAAATCATATTAATGCTTGTGCAGTTGCTCATAGCAGTTGAGAGACAATTTACTAAACAAGGTTTACTAGGCACCTAAGAAAACTTGTTATCTAATTATTCACAAAAGATATGTCAAGTATAATTAGTACAAAACATCAACATTTCTACCCTATATTGAATTTATAAATAGACTGTAAAAAAACCCAAAAAAACAACAAAACAAAACCCCCAGAAAATCACATAAGGAAATCACATATTACCAGGCAAGAGATCCCTGTGCATAGAATCCCATGTAAACAAAGCTGACAACAGTAAAATGTCTCCATAGTATGAACTGAATGCTAATTCTGAAAGGCAAAATAACTAAAATTCACACCTCCTTATATTTTTCAATATATACCTTTTAAACCATTTCCATTCTCAGTTTAGCTGGTTAGCTGTATTCACCCTTTGACTGGAAATGCGGCACAATCTCTTCCATTTAAATTGCAATATCCTTTCAGATTTTGCCTTGAGAAAACAAGACTCAAGGTGTTCCCCTTAATAGGAATAGCTCATATGTGTTACAATGCACTTTATCTCCACAAAGTTAGAAGCATGAAGGTTCTTACCGCAAGTGGGAAGCACTGCTGCTGTAAACTGAACAGCTACTTGATTTGTTTTGAACGTCAAGCACCAAGATAGCTAGTTTCATTTTTCAAATGAAGGATGTCCCTGATTCTTTCCATTCTGTACTAAATGAAAATCCTTGCATCACAGTAAAAAAAAAAATTTTTTTTGCATCTTACACAGTTGTGTTCATGGCTAGAGAGCATTTAGCCATCAGCCTTAGCACAAAATACAATTTCAAAGTATTAGATTCCTAGTATTTTTTCACTATTAATATTAATGTCAACTCATTTGAATAATTTTAATATAAATTTCCTTACAAAATTGGAAGCAACATACTTAAGATGCAAATCAAGACTTAAGAATTATAATAATTCTTATTAAAAACAAGATTAAATGCAAGTTCATTTGAAAAAACATGCATAAATGTACATTAATATACCTGAAAACATCATGAATACAACAATGAAATATAATTCACAGCTTAGTGAGTGTCAGACAATCATTTAGCAGAATTTTGTCTCCAGCTTAAAAAAAAAATGAATCTTTGCAGTTTTCAGCACATTAATCACAACTTCTGTAATACATAAAGAATACCAAGATTATCAACAGTCACATACACTCTGAAATTAGGGGACACATGTATTGACTTGAGGTTTGTTCCGTTCGTGTAGAAGGTTTGTAAGGATTCTCCAGTAGTTACATTCCACCACTATAAAAAAAACCAAAAAACAAACCAACACACTTTCGGTTAGTTGAAGAAAGCTTAGAATAAATTCTATAAACAGGCTTCGCATGGCAAGCCCAATTGACTGCTTTCCCCAAAGAGGTAGAATGAAAAATAAAAATACAAGCAATCTTAAGTAGTAAATGTTTACTAGAGTGTAAGTTACTAGGGGTATAAGACTTTCAGATAAAAAGAAACTTCAAAAAGACTGAAGCTGTTTAATTTCAAGAAAGCACACAAAATAATAAATTCAGGTACTGCCCTTTACCCCATCACAAAATGCAATCAATAGATGTAAACCGTAACATGTCCAAAATGTAAAAGATTATGTATTTTTATATAACCAAATGAATACATGAGACATTGCCAGACAATATAATTGAAACTATAGCTGGATTAAAAAAAAAAAAAACAAAAAAAAACCAACACTTAGCTGGACTTACAAGAGGATCAATCATGTACACATTTCAAACCATTTGCAGTTTTGTTAGCGGGACAGAGTTTTTTCAGTGAGATTAAATTTTTTTTTTCTAGAATGTAAAGGAAGCACTAATAACAAAGCTACAGAGAAACCTTCAACCATCAGTTTACTCCATGAATGTAGACTGAAATTTCACATTTCTCAGGAAAACTGTAGACCAATGCAAAATTGAACCAAACGCTATCCAGCACAGAGCTGTTACTTGATTGTTCCAATAAGAACTCTACCTTCTATTCTTGCAACATTTGAGTGCAGTAGCAAAATACCAAAACAGATTACCTTCAGCTTTGATCATCTATAAAAGCAGGTGGTACTACTACTTTTTAGCTTACTCATCCCATGAAATATGTAACATTATAGTTGTGTGCACAATACAGATTTGCAACTACACAGCTATAATGTTCTGATTAAAAACACCTTTCCTAAAGTGTCTGTTATGTGATGGAGACCCAGAAAAAAAAAACCCAAACAAATTGAAAACTGGATCTTAATTAGCTCTTGAACCTTTGTTGGTGGATAAGTGATCAGGTGCTGGGCCAGTGGGTACCACTCACACAGCAAGTTCAACAGTACATAGCTGGATGCACCTCATCTATGAATAAGATGACTCATTTGTTTAAAGGTATCTTCTGTGTAACTCTACAATCCAACCCAGTCCAGTTCTTAGAGGTCCAAACTTCTCAAATGTTTTAGACTTTCACTGACTAGTATCTCCCTACAAAAAAGGTGCATGTGTCTATGTGTTTCCATGCACATCATACACATCCATCTGTAGATCTCGAAAGAAAAGTAGAAAAACAGTACTTTGAGAAGACATGGTGATTGAATCTGGTCCCAATGACTGGAAAAAGGCAAATGCATACCCATTTTCACAAAGGGCAAAGAAGATGCTGGGAACTGCAGGGCAGTAATCTTCACTCCAGTGTCTGGGATTATTATGGAACAAGATTTCTGGAAGCCATTTCAAGTCACATGCAGGACAAGAAGTGATTGTGAACAACTAGCACAGATTTACCAAAGGTAAATCATGCAGAACCACCCAACTGACTTCTATTGACAATAATGGTGGCTCTGCAAATAGCATGGCAAGAGCAGTGGATGTGATTAACCTTGACTTTAGCCAAGCTTTCAATGTGGTCTCCCATGGTCTCCCTAATAGTCAAACTGGAGAGATAAAGACTGATGGGTGGAATACAACGTAGGTGACAAACTGGGCGGACTACTAGATTCGAAGAGTAGTAGTCAGCAGTTCAGTCACTGTGTGTTGAGACCCAGCCTAGTACAGGAAGGACACTAACAAACTGGAGTAAATCCAGCACATGGTCACTGAGATGGCTGGACACCTAGAACAGATGTCGTAGAACAGAGACAGAGCACTGAATTTGTTTAGCCTGAGGAGAAGGCGGCTAACTGCTGTCTTCAACTACCAAAAAGAGGGTTACAGATGACCGAGTCAGACTCTCCTCTCAGGGCCCAGAGGCACCCTTGCTGGAGTGGGGGACAAAAGACAAAACTTGACAGGGCAAGGCCCTAAGCAACTTTACCTAACTCTACAAACTACTTCTAGCAAGGGGCTGGACTAGATGAGTTCCAGAAGTCCCTGACATCCTAGAGTCATAGAATGGTTTAAGAAGCATCACACCACCATACTGCATAACCACAAGACAAAATGGGAAGGAAGCTAGAAACAGGACGCATGTCTTGTTCTTTAATATGAAGTGAACGTCAGAAGATGTTTTCAATGCTAAATTAGAAAATTCAACAGTCTCTGTTAAACGGTTACTAACTGACTTCAAAGAATTAGTCTGGTAGCATGTCTAACAGCTAAACACTGACCAACAATCAACTAACCTCCAGCACCCTGTGAGATGAGAACTCCACAACCTGTCATTTCATATACACACACAGTTTCTACTAACAGGTATTAGCTATCGCATGAGGAAAAAAAAAGAAACAACAACCTCATGAGAAATTTGCAATTATGAAGAACCAATTCAGACTGAAAAACAGATCACCACAATTACAAAGAATCAATTCACAGACTGAAAGACAGATCACCTCTTCCCCTTCCCAAAAAACATATGCTCAGTAGATGTCTGAACCAATGAAAGACTGATGAAAAGACTGATTTTCTCAGTTTTGACATGCCCTCTTCCAAAGATTACTTATAGAATGTCTTTCAAGGCAGAAAATTATCACTTGCAATTCCTTCTGAATTTCTATTTATGAAAAAATTTAAAACTCAGTATTTTTAAAAAAAAAAAAAAAAAAAAGCCTGACATAGAGCATTTTTCTGCTCATTATAAAGAACACAATTGCTGCTGAAATTGAGTGGATATTAAGGCAGACAAAAATTACCGGGATCTTTAATATTAAAGATGTTAATGAAAGACGTTGATAATAAAAATCTGAAGCTAATAAAAATGGAATATATGGAGTCTGAAAACAAACTCCAAGTCTGCAGTCTGAAATCTTAAGAGACCTTTTCAGGGGGCTTTCAGATTTGAGAAGAAAAGAAGTGAAAAGTGCTAGACAGTCATGAAAATGAAGCAGCTTTGTGTTAAGTAAAATGTTTCAGGTTTGTTTCTTTGAATTAGTCTGCATTTTCCTTTAGAATTATGAGGGTATTGCATTTAATTAGGTATGTTAGGATATTTTAGTATTTCGTGGCTTACCTTAAGAAAGCCTCCAGATGACACAAGCATTTTACTGTCAGGAGAAAATGAGAGGTCTGTTACCCAACCACCATGTGTTGGTTCTCCTTCGTCTACAGTAACTGGGGAGCAGAAATGAAGTAATGCGCCTGTTAAAATGTCCCAGATCTAAAAGAGAGGGAAGATTATGTATATAAATAAACTGAATGGGGAAAAAAAATCTCAAGTAAGGAAAGCCGAAACATATTTTTCTGTATTAGAGGAAAAAAACCTGGTAAATAAGCATTCTACTTGAACTGTCAGTATAATCCAAAAAATGAATTCTTCTCTTAGAACTGTATCATATATGGAAGATTTAATCACACATGCAATTCACTGCAGAATTATTAGTAAATCATGTGAATTGGTTCCTCAGCATTCATGGAACATAAATCCATCAATATGGTTACAAACTACTGTCTCATGTGGCAAACTGTGCTTTTTTTCAACTCTCCGATGTTCAACAAAATGCTAACAAATTAGACATGCAGAACACAAACTATGAGAACTCTTCTGTCTGTGAACTGACTACCGATTGAATAATAAAATAAACAGTAAAGTTAAAGCAGTACCCTTATTTCTCCTTTGTCATCTCCAGTGGCCAATAATTTGTTGTTAGGAGAGAAAGTACAGCACCGCACACAGGCTTCATGACTTCTCAGCTCATGAAGAACAGATGAACTTTCAAAGCTCCATATCTAAACAGAAAACATTAAAGACGAGTGAAAAAGGTAAGTTCAAAAACAATTATTACTTCTTTCTAAAAAGGCATTAGTATTCAAATGTACATAAGACTTTTTGTATATATGCATATACATGTGTGCATTATGTATGCATTATACTGTAGTCTGTTTTTATTACCTGAATCACGTAAGAATGCATTTGCTACAAATTACTGAAACAACCGTGAGTATATTTTTTTTCCTTGGAATATACTCTTTAACGAAACTGATTTACAAGAAAGTTTAAATCTG
Source organism: Aquila spilogaster (assembly GCA_024606505.1). Classification (NCBI taxonomy): domain Eukaryota; kingdom Metazoa; phylum Chordata; class Aves; order Accipitriformes; family Accipitridae; genus Aquila; species Aquila spilogaster. The sequence continues at coordinate 18,137 of JANHGO010006149.1, forward strand.
TTCATAGAAAAAGGATTCATCAACCAGTTTAAAGCTGTATTTTAAAAATCTAATGGGACACTTTAAAAATCTAATGGGACAGCCCCAGAATATTAAACAGTTCACTTGCTTCTGAACAGGAATACCAGAACCTATGGACAGCACTTTCACTGGAAGTTTCAGAAATTTTTCTTAACTTAAGTTTCCAAATTAAGAATGTTAGGCTATTAACAAATCAATACAGAGAACTAAACAAAGTGTTCTGCACAAACTTGTGCATTAAACGTGCATTTTATTTGTACAGAAGTCACCAGGACAGCTTCAAGTTATGTCCAAGATCAATTGTGAATGACTGTATAACAGCTTTAGAAACATATTCACAGATACAGGAAATTTAATACTAGAAATACAACAGGATAACTTAAATAATCGCAAGTTACCTCAGAATAAAAAAAATATAGCCTACATTTCAGGACAAATAAGGCATCATTTTTATCTTTGTACAGAAAGCAACCAACCTTTGCAGTTTTGTCAGCAGAAGTAGATGAAAATTTACTACCGTCAGGTGAAACAGCACAGGAAAGAACAGCACCTCCATGGCAAGCAAAATCTTTTTCTGTGTTTCCAGTAGTGATATTCCAAACCTACCAAATACACAGGAAAAACAGTTTACTTCTGTAACACTACAAAAAGGTTAACACACCTGCATCTTACACAACAATATATTAAGAGATAAAACTCAGCTACCTAGTTCTAATATGGCCAACATTTTGTTACACTTACTGGTATAGTTAAAATACAAGAGGAGTATAAATGTTACTAGAAATAAAAAATGCAAAAATGTGTCTTAAAAGTCAGCTTACACTTTAGGATCAACGACAGCCTTTTATTTACCTTAACAGTTCCATCAAATGACCAAGAAAGAAGCTTTGAATTTTCCAGAAGTCTAAAATCCTTGATTGCTTCCTTGTGCCCTCTCAGCAATACACATTCACTCAACTGCCAGTTCCATACCTGATCGTAAAGATGGAATACTTTTTAAAAAAAAACATTTTAATGGCAAACATAAGTTACAAATGAACTAACTGTTTAATTTTTAAGTCACAGGAATCGTAAAAAGTTCTTACCGAGATGGCAGCTACTTAAAAGCTTAGATATATTGAAGATACCCATAGCAGAGATGCTGACAATTGAGGATGCCACAGTATTTAATAGTCAACCTACGAGAGAGCTCCCTATAATACACACATAATCTGATTTTCAAAGTGAATTTGATGCTTAAAATTCACTGGTAATTTAAAAAGAAAAAGCAAAACAATAATTTTCTAGGCACCCCAGAAGTTTTGTGTTTTAAACCTTTGATTATTGCAACAAATAAACTTCCGTCATCTGGCAGACCTCATATTTTCCATACTTAAATTAACTTACTTTTTTATTTTTAAAGCATATTTTTAATGAAATGCCATTTTGCTTTGCATTTCTATATCAAAATGACACTTCTATTTTTAATTCAACTCTTCACTGAAAACTGAAGAAGTGTAATTTTATTTTACAGAAGCTATTAAGCATCAATTTAATTTAAATGACAATGATTTAATAGTTTTCAAATTAATAGGTTTTCTGCATCAAAGAAAGGACAGAAAGCAGAGTTGTTCAGATGACAGTTCTGGAGGTTTAACTGAGGCACTGTCCACTGGAGCGAGCCGAGGACCCAGAAGAAAAGCTACCCACTTTAGACCTGAAAGAAGGATCCAAAAGCCGATAAACTGGTGAGCTGTCTGTACTGCTTAATTGACCAGTGACGGCACTCAAACTAGCTTCAGATCGAAACAAACACCAAAGCGGGATGCTGCATAGGTTACATGTATATCAGCAAGTAGGTAGAACACTGATGTCAGAATAGATTTGGTGAGCAAAACAGCGCTGAGGACCAGCACCCATTCGTGTTTTGGAGGTTTTACTTCAAACCAGCTCAAGTTTGGTTGTGTGGGCTGAATGCTCATTAGTAGCTGGAGCATGTGCTCTACTTTAGGAATCCTGTCAGCATGCCTGCAACTGCTCTGCAGTGCAAACTAAAGCACAGTAAGCATAAATGACCAGGACATTTACTTCAAAAGTGCATCCCTGAGCTGAGCTAAAATGCTCATATAGACACACCAGCATGCTTCTCCAGAGCAAATCTACCTTGCTGAGAGGCAGAGCTTATTAATTTGAGACCACATTAGTGCAGCCATTCTATTTCTAGCTAGTATCTGTATTCAGCACTGTACTGGACTAGGTGGACACACTAGCCCTCTCAGAGACAGGTCTCTACCTCCTTCCTTCAGACACTGTAAGCAAGCCCACTGACAGACCTACCACATATAGCCACTTCTGGGTCATGTCCCAAACCCTTCACTTACGTAATCAGAACTGTTGAGTTATCTGGTTTGAAAATTAATGTTCCTTTCGCCCATCTTAAAGGGGTTGCTGCCTTTCTACCATCAACAGCATTAAAAATGGAAGTTGTGTAATACTGGTTATCACATAAGGTATAAATAGAAGCTACAGTTTCTACAGTCCCTTGCATCAAGATAGAGCAATACAAAATACAGTAGTCATTTACTGAGTTTACATTATCTATAGTGTAAGAGATCTTTTTAAATAAATTATAAATAAATTATAAGATAATCTTTTTAAATATCTTCCAAACCTGTATAACTGAATCATGAGCACTTGAAATGAGAGTCTGACAATCAGAGGTAAATCGACAATGCTGCACGGATGTCCTGTAGGCCTCCTGGGACTTCAGAACTTTCCCATCCAACAACTGTAATACCTTTGCAATGAAGAATGCAGTAATTATATTTATTTTACATACTTGAGGAAAAGGAAGAAAAGAATATGCAAATTCTTTTTTAAACAACATGAGATTGTAAATACCTGATTCTCAGTCAATGGATTGGAACAACCAAAAATTCATATTAGCTTAGTCCTTGGTAAAATGAAATTCAGAGCTATGTTATTAGCACTACCTTTAAATTATTGTCATTTAGGCATCACTCACAAATGTAAACACTTTAAAGTACTATGTTGAAGAATATTATTGTACAAAGTCATTCAAATTGCACTGCTTTAAAAGGAAAAAGCACCAAGAAGGGTGTTTTCCTGCTAATTTTAAAATCAAATTCAGGATTTAATACCTTTATTGTTCCACTCTCCTGTCCAAAAGCTGCAAATTTAAGATCTTCACTTAAGCAACAGCAGGAAATGGGGGATTCTGGAGCTGCTGTCTGCATAATAACACTGTCTGTATTTCCATTTATAAGCTGCAAGATAAGAAGTTAATTAAGTTATTACAATATTTTAAAATTTAAACTTAAATAGATTACAATACAGAGCTTATAATGCTAAAGGAACAGTGTACCAGTTTCAGACTTTGAATTATAAGGATCAGTTACTTCATAAACCAATTGCTTTTAAGGTCAGTGTAACTATCTTCATAGAATGCTCTCTGAACAGGACGAGTTTGCAGCAGGAGACTCATCTCAGTATTAGAAGGCTTTCTAAAGTTTGTCTGACTACATCTAACTCAAGATGTGACTCCCAAATTTCAAAAGCCATATAGTGAGCTCCATGCTCAAATTTACCTTGCCAGCCAGATTTTTACAGCTCATGCCAAATGGAGCATAAAATAGAATCATAGAATCATTTAGGTTGGAAAAGACCTTCAAGATCATCGAGTCCAACCATTAACCATGCCCACTAAA